>PVJX010023436.1:0-29250 GCA_004027295.1 Dolichotis patagonum | reverse complement strand
TTTTTTTTTTTTTTTTTGGTTCTTACTATCTGTTACTTAAGAAATATTTCTGTACCCCAAGCTTGCACAGATTTTAACCTATTTTCTCCTCAATTTTTTTATTTTTACTTCACAGCTGTTGAAATTTGGCTGTTCAGTAGAGTAGTCACTAGCCACATGTAGCACTGGAGATCTTTTTTTTTTGTTTGTTTGTTTGGTTTTTTTTTGGTACCGGGGATCGAACTCACAACCTCACGCTTGCCAGGCAGGTGCTTAAGCCACTGAGCTAAATCCCTGGCCCAGCACTGGAGATCTTGAAATGTGACTAGTCTAAACTGATTTATACTATAAGGACTATAAATATAAAATATTTGAAAAGAGAATATTGAGTATTTCATAAGTTTTCTCTTGATTATATATTGGGCTACCTAAAATATACAGATAAACTCAATTTATCCTTTTATGCTTTTAAAAAACTTTTATCCTACACTAAGTAGCCAGACAGCTACTTCTCTACCATACTGGCAGCAGAAAGCCAACCAATTTCCTGCCACACTGGCAAGAGACAGTATATTCCATAACGATCTTGAAACAGAAAAGCTCTAGACCTTTCAGTATCAAAGTTTTCTGTGTTGTAAGGTGCTATATTGGAAATACAGAGAAATTTAACAGTTGGAATAATGAAATATCTTAATCTCCTTCCCATGCTACATCTGTGAATATTGCAATATGTGCATATAAAATGTTGAGTAGCTTTTTGAGGACATAGATTTAGCCAAGGAAGAAAAATTGCACACGCTATTACTAAGAGCATACAAAAATAATGCCCATATCCTGAGCTCTGGACAGTGAAACTCAGAGAGATTGCAGTTAGCATTTCATTTATTTTTTTTTTTTTTATTTTCTGTCTTTTGGAGACAGGGTCTCACTATGCAGTTCAGGCTGACCTTGGGCTTACTTTGTAGCCCAGGCTGGTCTCGAACTTGCAACAATTCACCTGCCTCAGCCTCCTGAGTGCTGTGATTACAGGAGTGTGCCACCATGCCTGGCTACAAATAGCATTTTATATGTCATTCTGGAGAGTCAGGAATCTAACATTTAAGGAAAGCCTCAAATATGAAGTACAGAGACCAAAAGAAAATAAATACATGAAAAAAAGGAATTTAAAAGGCATTAAAAAATACTCTGTCAGAAAGAACATTGACAATTATTTTCTTAGACAAATAAAAAAAGATAGTGCTTCTACAAAACAAGAACAAGAAGTATTCTTTTTATAAGAAAATTAAAACTTCAGTATAGGGGTTGGGGATGTAGCTCAGCAGCACAGCACCTATCTGGCAAGTGTGAGGACCTGAGTTTGATCCCTGATACCGAGAAAAGAAAAACCTTAAATACAGGATAAGATAAATTAAAAACTCAAAGAAAAGTCTGAAGATAAAGCCAAGAAAATACTTCAGATAATAGAAAAAAATTAGAGCATCAGCTCTGTTTTCCAATATTTAAATAATTTTCAAGATCTGGTGGAGGGAGAGAACCAGGCCTCACAAGCAGGTGGTCCCCCTGCCTGGAAACCATGCACTCTCACTGTTTTCTTAGGCTGGGTTTTATTCGTTTTTGTTTTGTTTGATTATGTTAAATCTGATGGCAGGAGCTGCTATTTAAAAGATAGCAAGACATACTGTGGTAGCCATTTTGGATTTACTATTGGCTTGTTTTGAAGTCTTTTATTGTATTCATTGTTTTGTTTTTATTGTTTTTATTCTGTTCTGTTTGATTTTTACTATGTCTGAAGGTATCTGCAGGTATTTTGAAGACAACAAAAGGCATTATGGTAACTATTGTTGATTTCATAAGGTTTTAAAGTCCTGTATCACTAATACTGGTTAATTTTGATTGGTTTTATTCTGTTTTATTTTCCTTGGTTTTGTCCTCTTTAAAATAAAAGCAAGAACTATCTGAAAAAGCAGAAAAAAAAAGCAGAATAAAATTACATAAAAAATACATTTTTAAGATTTCCACAGTTGAGGAACATAAGTCTATATTGAAAAATCTGTTGAAGACTCAGCAAGACAAAGTTTACTACATTGGAGAAAGAAAAGATTCGAAAGGCTAGAAAGTAACCAAAACACCTCTCAGATTAAGAATTAGAGTAGCATTGGATTTCATAACTACAACTTTACAAACTAGAAATAATGTAGCAATTCTTCAACATTCAACATTCTGAGGAAAAATGTTTCCCAACTTACATCTCTTTTTTTTTTTTTTTTGGTACTGGGGATTGAACTCATGACTGCACACTTGCAAGGCAGGCACTTATGCTGCTGAGCTAAATCCCCAGCCCCTCAACTTACATTTCTATACCCAAGAAAACTATCCAGTGAATGAGGAAGTTGTAAATATTTACTATCTCCAAAAATACATTCACATATACCATTTTGTTTACAAAGCTCCTGGAGGACGTTTTCTACTAAGGCATGAAAGAACACCAAGAAAGAAAAAAAAAATAGGACACAGAAAGGGCGATAAATGTAAAAGGGTAAAAGAAACTCCCAGGACTGCAGTGAAAGAAGCTCCTCAGTATGTCAACTTTGCAGCAGGCCAAGAAACCAGCAGTTTAGCGGGGAGCAGGCAGAAGGGGGGTTCCCAGGAGTATGTACTCCAGAAAAAAGTCCATGGAATATCAAATGAATTTTTCTTCCCATAGAGAATTGGGAGATTATTATGGCTAATGGATCATAAACAGTGAGTTACGGGGACATAATCGTGGAGACCATATCTTGCGTCTGGCTTCCCTTTCACTCTGTGCTTCCTGGCTGCCATGAGGCAAGTAGCTTTCCTGCACTGTATCCATCCACCTGCCTTCTTGCAGGCCTACAGCACTGCAGACAGCCAGTCACTGAAGCCTCCCAAGTCACGAGGCAAAATAAAGCTTTCCTCTCTCAGTTATTTTTCTCAGGTATTTTGCCACAGCAATGAAAGTTGAACAGAAAACTTGTACTGAGGGTGTCACTGCTGTGACTATACCTAATGAAAGTCTTCGGGGTTGGTTTCCTGGAGTAATGTGAAGATAAGGGCTAATGATCTAGAATACCATAAGCAGAGATTAACAGGTGTTTCTGGTGTGAGCTCAAGATACCTGAGTGATGACTGAAGTGTGAACAGTGAAGACTGTACTTACGAGGCCTCAGGTGAGCATGAGAACTCTACTGGAAACTGGACCAGAGGCCATACATGTTATATTCTGTTATATAAAGAACTTATCTATGCTTGCTTTGACAAGAAATCCCCAGGTTTTCCTGTTCTCTCAGGACACCTGAGGAAGTGTTTCCTGTGTTAAGCCATCCGGGCACTTAGAGGCCTCTGCAGGCGGGGTCCAGTGGATCCTGGTTAACTTGCTCAATCTTGCAACAAACCTTGGAATTGTCCAGTTTTGTTTGCATTTTAGGCATGCAGAATGCAAGGGTTAAGAGTTAATGAAGGCTTCCACTGAAATTTCACAGGAAAATCAGGGAGGTCAGGCGATATGTGACAGGTTCACAATTCCTATGGGAAGCTCCTGAAAGGGGAATGCATGAAGCTGTGAGAATGAAGATAAAGGTGCAGGGGAGACTCCAGGAAGTGGGATGCCGGGGATGTGGAATATACACAAGGGAAACTGCAGGTAGTGAGTAGAGCTAGCTCAATAGAGAGGCTTCAGGTGGAACTTAGAATCTAAAGACTAATATATTAGAAGAAAATGCTAAATAAATCCAAATGGTGATTCCTGGGAAAGGCCACCCATTGCTGAAGTTAATATAAGCTGATTTCTAGGGCCTATGCAATAAAATAGAGAAGAGTAAACATTGAATATGGCATAGGAAATTCCAAAGAACCATAGGAAAGATTATAAAGAAGTGAATCATAAAAAGGAAAAACAAGTTTTAAAAAATCAAAATTCTTAATCTAGAGAAAAAAAAGTAATTGAAAAAATAATTCCAGCTTATGGAAATTTAAAGATGAGACAAAAGCTATGTTGTGTGTTATGTTTTTAAACCCTGGACTATAATGCAGAGTTTTAACTTTGTAGGTTAGATAATATAACAATCTATGTGCCAGGAAGGGATGTCAAACATTTCAATGATTCTTTGGGAAGATTTTGAGCCTTTTCTCATGGTACTGATAAATTTCTTTGAGGGCTACATAATACAGCAATATCTCTTTTATGAATCTAAATTTCAATGCAGCCAAGAACCACATTGTTTCTGAGGTATTATTAATATGATCAGATGTTGTATTAGTTCTCTATGGTTGTGTAACACATTTTGTTGGGAGTTGTTGATGCTGGAGATTGACCACACATGCAAAGCTCGGGCGTGGCCTTCCCAATAACAGAGGGCCGGGGTCAGCCGTGGGAAGAAGCTGCTTCAGCCCAGAGAACACCCAGCCCCAGGACAATCCGAACAGGGGGTTGCGAAGGGAATGGGGTGTCATATGACATTAAGTGGCTAAAATGTATAAGTAAATGCCCCTACAGTGAGGAGGCAGTTCCTTTCCTCTCATCTGGAGAGCAAGGGCTGCACCTGACCCCAGCTTTGTGTCTTGTTTATTTTCTCATCCTCTGGCAGTCCTTCGGCCAAGGGACCTCAAGGACCACGTGGGTCTCGACAAAATTTACTTGGTGGCTTAAGTCACAGTCGGGAGTCTGGCACAGCTCACTAGATCCTTTGTTCAGCCTCTCACAAGTTTGCCATCAAGGTACCAGATGGTTCTCTGGAGGCTTAGCTGCGAACGAGTGTGCTTCTAAGCTCATTCAGGTGTTGCAAGGGTTTACTTGCTTGTGGCTACGTGACTGGAGTCGCCAACATATTGCAGCTGTGGGCACGAGGTCCCTCTGGGATTCTGGAAACTGAGTGAAGATCCTGGTCATCTAGGGGTCTTCAAAAATGGCCGCTTGTTTCCATAAGCCAGCACCAAGGTCCACCCACTTATGTCTGCCAAGATGAAGACTTACATAACATAACATCATCACGAGGGTGGGATAACCCGTCGTTTTCACCATACCTCATTCATTAGAAACAAGTCACAGACTCTGTCCATGCTCAAGGGAAGATAATTACACCAAAGGATGGACCCAAAGGTAAGAAGTCAACAGGAGTCTCTTTCAGGTCTGTCTGCCACATGAGTGTGTAAAAAAATTTAAAAATCTAAGATTTGCTGACTTTTGGTGTACAGATGTGTTCTGCAACACAATGTACTCTTACATGTGTTTCAAATATTTTTACATTTTTAAGTTTAAAAGATTTTGGACAAGCCAGGGGTATAATTCAGTGGCACAGTGCATGTCTGGCAAGTGCAAGGTCCTAAGTTCGATTCTGGATACCAAAGATACAAAAAGATTTTGGATAAAATAACTCATAACTACCTTGCTCTGTTTTTGTTATCTGTTTGACTTAACAATGCAACAGAACCCAATTTAATGGTTGTACATCTTGTTTATGTAATTGCCCATGCCCAGCAGTGTACCTGATTCATAGAGGCTAATCAGTGGGTAATTTAGATTAAATGAATTCCCTGAGATGTTTACAAAATCAATTATATATATTCAAACACCGCGGGCAGGGGGTTTAGCTTAGCGGCGTAAGCACCTACCATGGCAAGCGCAAAGTTGTGAGTTCAGTCCCTGGTACCCACCCCCCAAATTGTGCTTGAGTTTTCTGCTGTTGAGATCTTCCATACAGTTCGTGATTGCTACTGTCACTGAGATACAAAATAGGAAAACCAAAATTTATTCAGTGTTTACTGCTTCAAGTACAATGCTGCACAGGTTTTAACTGTTTCGTTCTCATAGGGACCTAAGAAGGTAATTATGTATATTAAGAACAGTGAATCTTCCCCTCTGGTCTCATGGTAGTGTCACGGCTTGTGTCTAGATGTTCCTGCAAAGCCTCGTTCAGTCCCAGCTGGGGCTTTTCAGAGGTGGCTGGATCTAGTGTGTGATGCTAAGATCAAGGGTGCGTGATTACTAACTTAGTCCACTGATTACCCAGGCATAGTTCTGGGTGTGGATGATGGAAGGCCCACCCCGGACACGAGTGCTGCCTTCCCTAAGGCGTGCAGCCTGGACAGAACATAAGGGACAGAGAGAGGGCTGCTGCCTTTGCTTGCTGCTTGCTGCCTCCTGCCTTCCTCCTTCCACATCATGAACTGATTGTTTTCTCCTCCGTGATGCCCTCTGCCATGTCACTCTGACTTGGAGCCAGCCAACTATTGAATGAAAACTGTACAACCTGTGAGCAAAAAACAAAAACAAAAACAAAAAACGCTCAAACTTCTTTAGTTTTAGATGTTGGGTATTTTGTCTCGGCAACCACAGAAGTAACTAAGATGGGAAGTCAGTTGGACTGAGATTTAAACCTAACATTTATCCTCTTACAGCTTCCGTCCTAAACTACTGTACTTACTCTTTGCAAGGTAATGCTTACTTAAGCAAATGCTAACATTAACATTAAAATGTCCTTTTTCCTTTGACCTCAAGATATGCAACAGGTTTTGCCCTTGGCATAAAAAATGTAGCCTTTCATATTTAAACCAGGAATGATTATTTTGTGCAGTTCCTAAAATATATTTATAAATAATCATGCATTCAAACATAGCAAGTCACTTAGGACTGTAATTAGTCATTGTCAAGTCCTGGCAAACAGCAGGATTCTAATTGGAAAGCAGTGTTTGCCCTACTTGTGCCTCAATGAAACTTTCAGACAAGGGCAGCATGTGCTTCTTAATCTGCTTTCTAACAGTTAGAGTGAATCAATGAAGATGAGGCTTGTGGCTATGATAAATTAATATGCACACTGACACCTTATAACTGTGCAATTGCTTAGGGAATTACTATGCGACTATATCCAAGTAATTATATGTTTTAAATGATTTATCTCAATTTGTTAACAATACCCTCCTAAAATGGAAATAGAATGAGAGAAAATGCAAATAGCATGTTATACCAACTTTATGTTGAACTTATCAAGAGGTTGCCCTTTTAATAAAGAATTTAATTAATTAAGAGGTTTGTTATGAATAAGCATTCTTCCTACTTGTTAAGTATTTGTCACCACAGACCTGTCATAGACATTCTAATTATGATTAATACCTTATCTTGAATTCCATCTTCATTCACATTTCAGTAACAAATATAACTTCTATTATATGATCAAGGTTCATGAAAACAGGATGATTTGCCTATGATCTTATATTTTATTCATTTTTATATTCATATTTAACAGATTTCTCTGAAATGAAAGATAATCTTATGAATCTTTTAATTTTTTTAAAGTGCATTTTATCTATGACATGCTTTGTAACCTTTTATACTGCTTAAAACCATGGTTGTGTACTCAGGACAAATGAAAAATGCTAACATTTTGATTATCCTCATATATATGCAAAAATATGTAACTTGAGGCATTGTTTAAAAATACATTTTGTCTGTTATGGACAGAACTAGTTTAATTCTCTTAAACCTTGCTAGTGTTCTCAATATGGAAGACACAGGTTTATGAAGTTCAAAAAAATTCTTAGAATATAGGGCCAGGTTTTTGTTACAGTCTAAGTATAAATTGTGACATAGGTGGAGGTTTCTGTTGCTGGGCTTAATTTTTATGTACAAATCATATTATATGATGTTATATTCCTTTTGAGTTCTTTTCTTCCAGATATATATCCTGCTCTCTACTTAAGTTTTGCTCTTTTTTATGCTTTTGCTTTATATCAACTCCCACCAAATTTCCTTTTCTTTTAGCTTCTTTTCTCCATCTTTATTTTATTCCCTTTCCTCTGCATTTCTTTGTCTTCATTCTCTGTGCATACATTCTCACTGTTTCTCTCATCCTCCGTTGCTTTTCTCTCTCAGTTTCCCTTCATCTCCTTTAGAGGAGTTATATTTTTCATCTGCATAAGAGGCAGACTATAAGCCATGTTTGAATTTGATCGTGTAGTCTTAAGAGTGTTTGGCTACTTATGACCAGATGTTTAATGCCCTGAAAGGAAATAAAAGTAATAGCATGACTTCTTTTGCTATTTCCCCCTTTTTTATTATTAAACTAAGAATCTGCATGAGAGCTAAAGGTGCTGCAATAACTAAGCCAATTAATTGTTGGTAGCAGTAGTAATGATAAAACAAAGGACTATCTGAAAACCAGGTCATTTATCAAGCATGAAGTCTGCTCTCCTAAGGGCTAGATATCAACAAGGGGCAGCTCTGTTAGAGGGAAGAAGCTCTTGGTCCCCAGAGCCACTGGATCCTTCTCAATCTTTGGTGTTGATGAGGAACACTCCACATGCAGCATCATCAAGGCATTTGTGGTAAGCCAGGTAGCAGGAGCGAAGTGTATGCAAATCAGAGAAATGAACCCTCTCCTGAGGTCTTCCAAATCACTCGATTCTTGAAGCAATTAGCAGATAGTCTATTTCCCCTTAAACTAGAGGCATTTACATTTTCTTCATCATTTGAAGCATGTCTTCACACATTTCAGGTTCTCCATTATAAGCAGAGATAAGTACTATGCACTTAATGTCGAATCCAGTGGAATAAAGTTAAACACTTGTAGTATGCAATATTCTAATGCTGTAGAGATCTGATGAGTTTTTCCTTAAAAAATACCACAAAACAGACTACATTTTAATTATATTTTCTTAGAAGTATGGGGGGAGGGTCATGTGTTTAAAAGTGTTCAATGTACTTTAAAATTATATCTTATAGCAGGCTCCAGTACTGATGTAATAGGTCTGATCTTTTGAAATGAATCCTATATCATATTTATGATGATGTCTTATTTGAGAACGACGCTAAATCTAATGAGAAGCAATTCCTTTGATGAGATTGACAGTTACATTACTTGAACCAACACATCTGCAGCTGTCTCACCTTATTGACTAGTAGCTCTGGAAATAAATTTAATGTTTTAATCTCAGATTTTTGGTTGTCCTTTGTGAATAAGCCAAAACTAACTCAGATGTGACCCTAATCATGCAAAACAAAGAGGAAACAGATAATCAAAAGCTAGAGATAAAGAATTTTTCATTAATCATTATTTTCAATGTCTTTAAACATATCTTTCCTCTCAAGTGAAGGAATAGAATCAGCACCCATAGAGCCTAAGCTGTATGCTAGGCTGTGTTACAATTTATCGCCCCTTTTTCAAACCCATTTGATTCTTTTACAAATTGTAAGAAAAGCTAATTAGTGTTAAAATGGTTAATGTGCCACTAGCAAGAAAACATAGCAAAGCCCTATACAAATTGATATGCGAAACTGGAAGTAGATTAAGTAAAATATTAACAAAAATGAATTTGTACAAAGTAAAATGCTTAAATGGAGATAAACCACCTCCTGCATGAATTTCAAGGATTACTAAGGTAAACACAGGCACTTATTTTACAAATTGTTCTTTTAAAGGGAAAATTTTCTTTCTTAGTTTTTTTCTATTAGAATAAACTTTATTAATTTTCTTTCACATTTTTGGAAGAAGTCATTTAATATTACACAGTCTAGATCCTTGAATGCCTAATAACATAAAAATTTAAAAGACAACTCTTCTGTTGAGGGAAAGATAATGGGAAGCACAAGAAAATTAGCTAAATTGGCACAGTTCAAAACCACCACTGCAGGTAAATGGATCAGCTAAAACATAATGTTCAGGCATTGGGCCAGTCCCCTACCCGACCCCGGTTCTAAATCTTTGATTAATTTCTAATGTCATTATCAATTCTAGGTTGACTGAAAAGCACAAAAATATGTTCCTCCTAGCTCTTAGGTACTTTGATTTGAAAATGAAATTTTAAATCATCTTTAAAAAACGCCTGTAGTTGGGTGTGGTAGTGCATGACTATAATCCCAGCACTGTGGCAGGCTCAGGAAAGAAGGCAAGTTTGAGCCCAGCACTGGCAGCTAAGAGACTTACGAAGACCTTGTCTCAAAATTAAACAGTGTAAATGGCCTGGATGGAGATGCAGCGCAGTGAAAAGGCCATGGGCTCAACCCCTACCAAAAAAACCTTTTTAATACAAAGTTTTAATAAAACTGAAGAAAACATTAAATCAAAGTTTGCCTATATTTCATCCAAATGTTGACTTTGCTCATTTGTCTTCATCTTTGGTGGATGCAACAAATGTATACTTTGGCAAATTCTGCTCAGCTCTATTGACTTCTTATGGAGGAAAAAGAAATGCTTGTACCTGCTAAGTGGTCTGTACACTGTGGTGTGGCACTGCAAAAAGAGGTTTTGTGTTTGCATATGATATGGAGACTTTTATTACAAAAGCTTTTTGTTACTTGCTATTTTCCTCAAAAATTGCAGAAGGCTTGGTAAAATATTGGACTTTGTAGAATGGCAGGCGCTTCCTTCTGAGACTAGCGCCCACAAGATGGCTACCATAGATGTGAGCTAAAAAGGTGTTTCAGTGCTGTTCTACTGTAATTGCAGAATTTCAAAGTGTAGGACCAGAGCAATGTGCTTTGGAGGTACACTGAAGAGGAACATCAAGGAAAAGATTACAGAAAAGCAAACATGTATTAGCTGTTTCCTCCAAACTGATCTGATGATATTTGAAGAAGTCACAAGTGCCCCGATAAAAACAAATTGATTGCTTGATTACCTCATTATTCGATATTGTACATAGATTACAATATAACACCACTCATTTTGAAACAAAACAAAACAAAACAAAACAAAACCCTTCTGTTTCTGAAAGAAAACTGCCCTTAAAACAAACAAACAAAAAATTGCTACCAGAATAGTCAAGTGAAGCAGGAACTTTTGAATTTTATTACTGACACTATAATTTGGAAGGAAACCATTTTCTTTTTACTTTTAAGATGCTTAATTATCTAATAAAGATTGTATATTTGAGGTATTGCTTAACAGATGCCTGACACTAGATAATGTATATAGAAAAGAGTTTTTCTTGGCCTGTGACTCTGAAAGTCCAAACAGCATGGCACCAGCATCTGTGAGGATTCCTGGACAATGCGGTGGAGAGGTGGAAATGGGTCCAACTGCTTGCAGGCAGGGCATAGGTGTGAGCAAGGGAAATAGACAGTTGGGAGGCGCCAGTCTCACCCTTGTAAGCATCAGCTCACTTGGGAAGGAATCCATGACTGCAGACCTGACCCACATGGCTAGACCAGCATTCCGCCTCGTGAGGGTGGTCACGACCCAGGCTTCTCCCACCAGCCCCCATCAGCTGTCCATTACACAATTTCATTCTTCTTACACTGAAAGTTTGTTCCCTTTGATCAGTATCTTCCCATTTTCCCCAGCCCCCATCTCTGTGAGATCACCAACCTATTCTCTGTTCCTATTACTTTGACTTTTTAAAAATTCCGGTCTTACAGTGTTTGTGTTTCTGTGTCTGGTTTATTTTACTTAGCATAATGTCCACCAGGTTCATCGCTATCATTACCAATAGCAAAACTCACTCCTTTTTCTCCTCCTTTCTCCATTTCCTTTCTTTCTTCCCCTTCTTTTTTTTTTGGCTAAATAATAGTCCTTTGTGCATCACATTTTCTTTACCCATTCATTCATCAACAGATGCTTTTGTTATTCTATATATTGACCATTATGAATAATGTAGCGAAGACTTCAAGTGTAGATGTCTCTTTGAAATAGTGATTTCATTTCCTTTGTGTATGTCCCCATTTAGTGGCCACAATATGTTCACCTGGAATGTCCCCCAAAGGCCCTTGTGTTCAAGGCTTGTTCCCAGGGCAGCACTATTGGAAGAAGGGGGCTATGCAGGAGTCTTCAGGTTACTTGGTACATGTCCCCGCAGACTGTGGGACTCCAGTTCATCTCTCCTGCTCTTTCGCTTTCTGGCTCTGAGGTAAGTGGTTTGCTCTGCCCCCCTCCTTCTTGCCTTGGCCTGCTGCCTTACTGCAGGCCCCAAACTACAGGCAAAACAGTCATGGATAGAACCTTCAAAGTGTGAGCCAGAACAAACCTGGCCTCTTTAAAGTGAATTATGTCAGATATTTCACTAAAGTAATCCAAAGCTGACCAACATAGGGAGACTGCTAGATCATATGGTAGTTATTTTAATTTGGGAAGGGAACCTCCATACTATTTTTCATAACAACTGTACAGATTTACATTTTTTAAGTAAATGGTCCAACCTGATATATTGTTATAGCAACAGAAAATGGACTAAGATCCCCCCAAATCACCAGGCTGTTCATTTTTCCTATCTTATGTATTCCCAAACATCTTTATTATTATACCAACACTACTAACACTGAATTCAAATATTTTACCATTTTTTGGGTGTTTACAAAATATTTTGCTAATGATTTTCAGCCAGAGTTTGGTGTATAAATGTTACTTGAATTATTGTTTCTTTTGTTTGGATATGTTAGTAACTTTATATATAGTCTAGTTCTATTTATTTTCAATATAAGTGATTTTCCATCTTTTTCAATGTAATTTGATTTAAAAGTAATATGTAAATCACTTACATGTCAACATATCTTCATCCAATTTATTATAAAATGTAATAATCAAAACTCTCTTATTTCTATTCATTCAACTTGATTCCCACTTATGACCTATTTTCATTAGCTTCTATTTTATCTTTTCTTTATTACTTTTTGTAGAACTAAGAAACTATATTATGTCTTAATTTTCACACAAAATTTAACTAAATAAATATATATTTTTAATTCCTTTTTTCACTTTCTGCAGCTGGGAAATCACAATATCAATTCATAAATCTCTTGTTCATTACCAACAGTTAGCTGTAGAATATTTTATGCCTGAAAACTGCAAAAAATCATTAAGACTTGTTCTTTGTGATCAACTGTACCTACATTAAAAAATGGGCCCCATTTTCCCCAGATTACTTTCTTTTCCCATTCCTTTCTTCATCCTTAAAATGAAGACAGTACAGTTACCTTCCTATTGGGACAGTCATGAAGATCAAATGAGATAACATACGCAAGGCTATTAAAAGAGTATCCAGGAAAAGGGAAAAAATGATTTTCAAAAAAGAATAAAATGGAAACAAAGCTTTGTAAATAGGGAGAGGAAGATGAGTTGAGGGGAAGAGAGGGATTGGGAAAAAGCAGAGAAACCAAAATGTACCATGTACGGATACAAATTTCCTATGATGAATATGATCATTATGGATATTTAAAATGTACCATAAAATTACTTATATTTTTAGAAAAGAGTATCTGGGTATAGGTTGCTAGACTTAGCAAATAAAAAGACAGGATGCTTTGTCAAATTTGAATGTTAGATAAACAGTAGGACACACTATACTAAAGAATATTTGTACCTATATGAAATTCAAATGTAACTGGCATCTTGTATTTTATCTGGCCTCCCTAACTTGGTGTGTGGTACGCACTCAGAAATTGTTAAGTGTTCTTCATTCTTTTGACCACATGCCTATCAGGTGTGGCTGGTTAACTATGTGATGCTATAAGCAAACCATGGAGCCTTATGAGAGATGAAGTAGGTATATATATGCTTTGGCAAGACCATTCAGGAATGTTGAATGAATAACTAAGATACAGAATAGACTGTAAACACTATTCCAATTCATATGAATTTCTTAAAGGATATTTGCATACTTGCATATGACAATGTCTACGTAGTTTTGAATGTGCTTGAAATTTTTACCATGCTCTGAATACTTACATTTTAATAAATGCTTATTAAAGAAAGTAATTATTTTCAATTCAAAGTGCCTTCAATATCTAACAAAATTATTTTTCTTTAAAAAAACAAAACCAAATAATATAGAGAAAATAATGTAGTCCTATAATGCTAACATGAATATAAATAATTATTGGAGGTCCAGAACACACCTTTAAGCTGGCACATTGGGAAAGCTCACAGGACAAAGAGCTCAGGTGGCCTTGGAGTTACAGCTAGTGAGAAACCAAGACAAAAAATCTCACCAAGAAACACATTGTTTACCAGATGACACTTCAGATCCTGGGTGGGCACTTTGATGACTCATGGGGGCTATGAAGAAGAACAACTACAACATGCTCAGATTCCTAAACCAAAGAGATTTTGAGATTAAAAAATGTGTTAGGTCACACTAAGTTTTAGAATAATTTGTTGTGCATAACAGATAACTGATAGAGAAAAACACCTTAGAACAATCATCACTGGAAATGGCAGGAACTCTAAAATTAAAACCACTAAATTTTAATGAGAGACATGACAGGAAACATGAATAAATGGAGAAACAGGTAATATTTATAGATAGGGAAACAAAAAAAATGTAACTATGCTTTTAAAAATTGCTATGTGTGTGATTTGCAGACTGTGGGGAAAAAGAACAAGAAGTCACCAAGAAGCAAGCCATCCCTGTGAATCAGAGCCATTTGTGGGCTGCCGGGGAAGGGAGCACAGCCAGATGCCAGCCCCTTCTGGCACACAGGCTGGGAAACAAGAAGAGCCACCCCCACCCCCAAGCAACCTGCTAATTTGGAGAACTGCAGGCTGCAACAATAGGTATTGAGGTAAAATACAGTTTAGTGCTTACGGTGTTTGGTGTTTCACTGACTACAAGTCTAGACCTGGTGGTCTGATCGTCTATTCACAGAATAACAGTACACAGTGTGGCAACTATGGAGATCTTCTGAAGGTGGTGGCCATTGTTAATTCCCTATCATCTTGTTTTGAAATTCCGTATCATTTTCATTGTTTTGGGGGGAGTGGGTTTTATTCTGTTTTGTTTTGTTTGATTTTGTTATATCCGGTGGCATGGCAGCTATTTCCAAGATAACAAGATATATTATGGTAGCCATTTTGGATTTACTATTGTCTTGTTTTGAAGTCTTTTATTGCATTCTTTGTTTGGATTTTATTGCTTCTATTCTGTTGTGTTTTGTTTGAGTTTTGCTATGTCTGAAGGTATCTGCAGCTATTTTGAAGACAAGAGTCATTATGGTAGCCATTGTTGATTTCCTGTTGTTTTGAAGTCCTGTGTCACTTGCACTGGTTCGTTTTGATTGGCTTTATTCTGTTTTATTTTACTTGGTTTTATTTTCTTTAAAATAAAAATTTAAAAAACTGGTATGTGTTTGTAAACATAGAATTTGGGGGAAATAGGAAAGTAAAATTAGCAATATAATTTTATCAATTATCAAGAAAGGTAAATATAACTAATAATTTTTTAAGAGTGAGAAAAGACAATAAAATATAAAAAATAAATTTAAAATCACTTAAATAGTGTGACCTGATAGCCAAGAATAAACAGAGCACTGGTAAAAAATTAAACCTTTACCATCATATACATAAGAACGTAACACATGATTTAAAAAATCATTGCAGGACAATGAAAAATAATGAATTATTCTGAGAAACTTTACTAGAAATGATTGAGAAATAAGTTCATGGGACTACAAACATCTAAACATAGCAATGGAATCCATGGACCTCAGTTTAAAACTCTTCAGTTAGATTCTCAGTTCATAACATGTTGCTAAACTTTTTTTTCTCTTTAGTTTAGGAAAGAGAAGTATTCTAATATTGTAGGTGGCTTGTTCTAATATTCTAGGTGGCTAATATTCTAGGTGGTGTCCTGCTATGCGGCTTAGGCTGGCCTTGAATGTGTGCTGATCCTCCTGTCTCAGCTCTGAATGCTGGGATTACAGATGTGCACCACCACACCGGGCAACTTTAGTTTTTTTAAGGAAAAAAACTTTATTTTGAGACAGTTGCATATTTACATGCAGTCATAAGAATGTCAAATGTCAAATTTGCAAAAGTGTAGTTTGAAGAGCTTAAATAGCATTATGTGCAGTTCTAGAACCGGACAACACCTCCGTAAAGTAGAGTAAATTTCCAAGTGAGCAGTTAGAGGAGTTTTATTTTTTGTTTGCTTTAGAATTATGTGACATGGTTATGGTGTTTGCAGCCATGTGATTTTTAAAAAACATATTTTCCATGTGTTTTGACTCAGAGTAGTTGCATATATTTGTGGGGTACAATGTGAGCTTTCAATAACAGGAGATTGGTTATACAGATAGAAAAGAGGTCAAGAAAAAATTTTTCATTGATCATATATTTTTTCATATATTGCTGAATTCTATGTTTTGCTAATGATTTTTACATTCTTAATCTTGAGAGATCTTGCTCCATAGTTTTGTTTTGTGCTGTCCTTGGCAGCGTAACACAAACTCCTTGAAATGAAGCAGGAAAGAAATAGTTTTCCTCTACTATCTTCTGGAAAATATTGTATAGAATTGTTGTTAAGTTCTCTTTAAACATTTGGTGGCATTCTGCGAGAAACAATCTGTATCTAGAGATTTATTTTGAGGGAGTATTTACAATTTTGTTAATGAAGGCTAATCTAATTGTCATTTTAAAATTGCATGAATTTGGACAGTTTGTGCTTGTCTAGGAATTGGTTCATTTTATCTACATTATCAAGCTTACATGTGTGGGGTTTTTCAGAGTATCTCTTTGGGGTCTGCAGTGTCTAAAGTAATAGTTTCTCTTCTTTTTTTTTGTACTGGGCATTGAACTCATGACCTCAGGCTTGCCAAGCAGTTGCTTGTGCTGCTGAGCTATATCCCTGGTTCTTTCTTTTATTTTTAAAAATTTTGTTGATTGATTGATTGATTGGTACCGGGGTTGAACCCTGGGCCTTCCTATTTCAAGACAGGGTCTCACTGAATTTCTCAGTTCCCTGGGCGAGGCTCCAGTCTGTCACCCTTTTGGCCCAGTCTCCCAGAGTGCTCGGGTCCCAGTGTACAACCATGCTCGGGTTTCTTCTTTTATTTTTGATAATCCCTTCTTGATTCTGCTACTGGAAAATTGTGTGTAACTTTGTCTTTGTCAGTCATGTTAAAGGCTTGTTAATGTTCCTGATCTTTTCAAAGAACTAGAGCTAGATACGACTTTATTTATATACATATACCCATACAGTTTAATGGTGATGTCATTTTGAGTGAAATATAAAAACTTTGCCTCTCTTTACATCTCTTTACCTGCTCCCTGTATATTTATTTTTATATACTTATTTTAAATATGGCCTTATGTACATTTATAGCTTCATCAGATCATATTATAAATTTCACTTCAACCATAATTTAGAAAATTCAAGAGAGAAAAATTATCATATGTACTCAGCTTTCTCACCATTTTCTTTTTTCTTTACTGGTGTTCTAAGTTTCCTTCTTTGACTCTTTTTCTTTTCTTTTTCTTTCTTTCTCTTCATTTCCTTTAGTCATTCATCTGTGTCAGATCTGCTGATGTCAGACTTTCCTAGTTTTCCTTCATCTTAAAATATCTTAATTTCCTCACCATTCTTGAGGATATATTCACTGGGCATCAGCTTCGGTATTGGCAATTTTTTCACCCTTGAGAACTACCACTAGCCTCCATGGTTTCTTATGAGGAACATGCTGCTATTCTAATTACTTTTCCTCTGCAGGTATTTTTTTGGGCTGCTTTCAGAATTATTTTGCCAGTTTTATATTTATTTTTAGTTATTTGAATTAAAACTATAACTATTTTTGTATGTGTTTGAGGTGTACAATGCAGTAGAAACACTACCTTTTGTTATTTATGTATTTGTTTATTTTGTACCAGGAATCAAACTCAGGACCTCTCTCTTGCTAGGCAGTGCTGTGCCACTGAGCTATGTCCCTGGCCCTTGTTTTTTTTATTAGTATGTGTTCACAATACACAATGAATACATTCCCTGTGAGGAATTGGTATGTGTATATATCACATCCTAATCCTTCCCATTTCCCCTTCTCCTCTTCTCCCCTCGTCTCCCCCTCCTCTTTCCCTCCTGTCTCCTCCTCTCTCTTGACCCTTCTCCTGTCTCCACAAAGCTACCTCAGTATTTCCTGTCATTGCTTTTATTTTGCTATTTATTTATTTACTTACTTATTTATACTTTGGGTTTCTCACATAAGGGAAAACATACGATGTTTAACCTTTTGTGTCTGATTGATTTCACTTAGCTAAATAGTCTCAGTGTATTCATTTTCCTATAAGTGACTTAAATTGTCTTCGTTAGATTTCACTGGGTTTATCTTGTTTGGCAGTCACTTAAATTCTCAGATCTGTAATTTTATGTCTTTTGCCAAATTTGTGAGTTTTTCAGCTATTATTTTTTTTTAGCTATTATCTTTTTTGGTTCTTTATTTAGACCTCTTCTCTTTTTCCTTTTCTGATAAAACTCTGAAGCCATGGTGCTAGAGCTATTCTTTTATCTCAAGCTCTGTTCATTTTTTAAAAATCCATTTTCTCTCTGTTCTTCAGAGTAATTTCTATTATTATTTTCATTTTTCTACCTTTCCTCCATTTTCGTATTGAGCTCATCTACTGAGATTTTCATGTCAGTTATGGCATTTTCATTTCTAAAATTTCCACTTGATTTTTCCTTTCATCTTTTTTTTTCTTTGAAGAAGCATTCCATTTCCATTTTCATTTCTTTCAAGCACGTATAATTGTATGTCTGTTGGCATCTCTTGATTGTCTTTTTGCATCAAAATGATCATGGGTTGTTTTCATCATGATATTTCAGTTGATATCTTGTTACCACGGAGTGGGATGGGGGTTCTGCTCTTGTGCAGTCTCCCCGTTACCATGGATGGGCAGTTGTGGAGGTTTTCATGCCTCACTAGTGCTCTGTGCTCATCCCTTGTTACTTCAACGTAAAGAGACAAGCCGAGGCGCATAACTTAGACTCCTGACAAGATGTGAGAGAGGCCTTGTTACCACTAAAGTACACAGAAGTCCCGCAACGGTACTGGACTTTTTGTATACCATCATGGCAGGGTGTGGAGGTTACAGACTCCCAAGAATGGAACTTCAGGCACCTCATTCAGTCTTTCCTTAGCTACTCGTTTAGGCTTGAATGCTTATTCAGAGTTTTCTGACTCACCTGGCTGCCATAACCTACTTCTTTGGCTGAAGTGGTGGGCTTTGTTGGGCTGCATTTGCCCATGCTTGTTGGTATTTCTGGGTCTTGATCACGGTCTGCTGACTCTGGAGGATATGAGGCAGAGAGAAAAGCCAGGCCACTCATCACTGACTGCATTATTCTTTGGGTCCCAGAGGTCCCACAAGTCTACCTGCTTCTTTCCACCTTTCAATTTCTTTATCTTTCTTTCTTTTTTACTTTTTTAATAGTACATGATGATCATATTTAGTTGGTACATGTACATAACATATTATAGTTCTTCTTTTATCCCCTCTCTTTTCCTCCATCTCTTGGTTTTCTTCCCATTTGCAAACATTTACTGAATATGTAAGGTTTAGAGTTTTTAGTTGCACTTAATGTGAAGAATTAGTAAAGTATGTTTGTTCCATTTTCTTGGAAGTAGGAGGTCTTTGATGTTGGTGTTATCATAGGTTTTTCTAAGTCTACTGAGATGTTTTAAAAATTTTTGATGTATTAATTTGAATTATTGATGTGTTATAGCTCATTAATAGAGATTCCAAAACGAACTAGTTCTTTTTGAAAAGATGTTTGTAACAGGTTATAGAAATATTTATATGCAACCTAAATAAATGTCTTATAGAAGCCATATTTTATTGATTGCTCCATGTATGTGGCATCTTCCAGCCTGTGTATTTAAAAGTGTAATTATCAGAGGTGCCCAGGCTGGGCTCAGAATTAAGGTGCAGCAGCCTCAGCCTCCCAGAGCACTAGAATTACGGGTATGGGCCACGACAACTGGATCAGCATGTATTTTAAAGAGAATTGTTTGTTATCAGATTTTCATATGCAAGGGTACCCCATTTTCATTTCCTCTTTTTCTCCCTATCATTTGAAAATTCAGAAGACTAGTACACAGCCTGTTCTAATCCTTGGTTTATTTTCCTCACGTAAGTTCCTCATGAAATGGCAACCTAATTCTTGCATTTGACCAGAGCAAAAATCTTACAGCTCATGGTTTTGCTCTTCCTCTCCCTTTTTATTTTTAACTGAATACCTGCACAACTTTTTCTCATTTAAGTCTTCCTTGTGTCTTTGCCAATACTTCCTATGAAACAGAACTCACTTCTGCTTCCCCTTTCCTCCTCACTTTGTTTCACCTTTTGTTGTTATTTATTTATCTCTACCACCTATTTGTTCATACAAATGTAAGCTCCATCAGAGCAGGGTGGGGTGAGGGAGGGAAGCATTTTGTTCACTCCTTTATTTTAGAGCCCTGAACAATATTTGGCATGTTGTAGAGACTTAGTAAATTTTGTTGGATGAAGGCACTGATAAAAGAATGGGGACTATGATGGATAGATGGCTTTGTCTCTATACTCTTCCTTCTAACTTGTCATCATCAGTACTTCATACTTTATTTCAGGTTGATGGTATGAAGCTTATGTCTTAAGAGCTAAAATTAAGGCCGGGGATTTAGCTCAGCATCCTAAGCACTTGCCTTGCAAGTGCTAGGTTGTGACTTTGATCCCCAGTACCAAAGGGGGAAAAAAAAGCTAAAATTAAGTTTATTTAGAGAATTAGACTCATATTTATAACAATCTCTCAGAATGAAAATTAGTTTCCACCTTGATATATGTATTATGTACTTATGTCCATGTTATAAATAGTATGCTAATGAAGGACATGGCAAAGGATGCATAAAAGGTTTAATTACAAGCCACCACTACGGTAGAGTCCAACCTTTCTGCATAGAGCCATTTATCACAACTGACAGCCGGGAGAGGAGAACAAGCAGCAGATTCTGCCATGAATCGCTGTCACCCCACCCATTTCACCCTGTCGTTTAGTTTAGTTTACTGTCCTCTTTGTTGGCTGCAGTCATTCCCTGAGGATATATTTATCACCATAGGAAAGAACTCAAATGACATCAGCAGCAGCACTTACAACTGCGTGCTATGATCCAATAAATAATGTGTGCTCAGTGTGTGCAGCTAGAAACATCCCCAGGTCCTACCAAGAACCAAGCACAGTTCTCAAGCCTTGGCCTTACTTGTGAGCTGGTTAGACACGCAGAAGCTCAGTCCCTACCCCAGCCCTCCATTTTCACAAGATCCTGGTGATTTTGCGGACACTGAAGTTTGAAAAGCACTGGTCAATATTACATCTGACTAGTGCCCAGAGTTGCTATCTCCTTAGGATATGATTTAAGGCCGTCATATTACAAATAGAACTCAACTAAAGCAAGAAATCAAAGATATTCACTTCTCATATAAGAGATGTAATAGTAATAAAAGTTGAGTGAACATACTGATTTGACCCAGGAAGATTCATGACATCTAAGTACTTACTTACTTATAAATCTCTTTCTATTCCCTGCAAGATGGGAATCTTGCACAAAGTTTAAAGTTCTTTTTATCCTTCCTTCCTTCCTTCCTTCCTTCCTTCCTTCCTTCCTTCCTTCTTTCCTTCCCTCCATGCTTCCTTTCCTTCTTAGCTTCCTTTTTTCCCTCCTGTCCTCCTTCCCTGCTTCTCTATCTCTCTCAATGATACTCTGCTAAACAAAACATTGTCTTCTCATGGCTGGGCCCCACATTCACTTCATATGAAAGAGTACTGAACAGATTAGTTTTAGATGATTCTTTGAAAATCATGCACTTCAATCTATCTAAAAGGCCTCTGCCTCTGGTGAATGTTCTGCCAAATCCAGTTCATGTTATATAAGATAGAAACTAAGTGCATATTTGGGATCGGCCCAACGAGTCCTCAACATTGTGGCAATCAGGAGAAACTTCCCTAGTTAAGTGGTGACACTTAACTTTGGCTTATACCTTAAATATGTGCTAATGTTTTAAAAAATTTTTTTGTTTGAACATTTGAGCAGGGAAAAAATTAGCAATTTTGGGAGGTCTAAAAAATCATGAGGATTTGAGAAGAGTGATGGGCATATGTAATAATTCCCTGGAACTTTTTTTTAAAAGATACACGAGAGGGCTTGGATGTAGCTCAGTGGCACAAGCGCCTGAATGGCAAGTGCAAGGTCATGAGTTTGAGTCCCATTACCAAAACAAACCAACAAATAAACAAAAACCTATGAGAAGGTAGAAAGTATCTTCTCTAGGTATTTGTGTGCGTGCATGGTGAAGATAGAAGGTTATGCATATGTGCGTACATAGTTTGATTCTAGTAGCTACTTAGATAGCTTTTGTTGGAGGCTTTTAGTGCAGATTCTGTGTGCTCTGACCAGTATTTTGGCAGAATGTATGGAAGACTGACACTGACAGCACTGAGTAAATTATACTTTTTTAAACAAAATTATCAGTGTTTCAGAGTATACTTAAATGAACTCCAGACTACTATAAAGACTTGCATTTTTAAATTCTTCCAGCTTTCATCTGGAGACATTTTATAAAAAATAATGGAAGAGCTGAAGTCCCTAAAAGCTTATCACTCCTCTACAAAACTCATAATAAATGGCTGTTGGAGGTATACAAAATATTACATGTAACAGATTTATGGAGTTTGTTTATGTTAAGTATCAATAACCAGTTCTGTTTAAAAATCTGAAATCCAGTTTTGAAAGAACACAACTTGGGTATCCCCTATGGTCTCATGAATATACCAGAGATTGTAACTTATAAAAATACGGCTGAAGAAATAATAGTTGATATTCTGTACATGTGCAAGTAGGTCTCAAGGGCCCAAGAAATGTACAGTCTACACAAAGGTACATCATATGAATTCTTTATATAATCTATACTCAGTCATATTTCATCAGCAATCATTTAATTAAAAATTGGAGCTCTTTAGGAGGTTCACAGCTTATGGCCATTGTTTAATATTTGTTTTATGACCAGCAAAGAAGGGGTTGTAGAAACCAGCAACTTTTCTCCTGGGAAATAGATACAATCAGAACCATCAGCCCCAAGAATACATAAAACAACATCTAAATCACATTTATCTCCCACCAGAGGACCAGAAACACAGTAACTGTGTCTCCAGAATTAAAAATTAATAGCCATAAAAGGGACTATAAAAGGGGTGAAAAGGATGTAGGTTTTGTAACAATATACAAAGAGTACCTAGAGGCCCATTTATTTGCATTTTGGAGAAGTTACTAATATGGTCCATTCCATTTTATCATTTCTAAATGAAAAAGTTTTGTTTGTAAAAACCATCATGAACTTGCTTAAACTTTATTTTGAAGTGAAAGAATTTTAGCCTAAATTTCTAGGTCTACTGACAGTAATATGTAGTTGGATAATTACAAATCTATTTTGTAATGCTTGAATATAATTTTATTGTAACAATGTTCCTTTTGGTTCTCATTTTATGATTGTGAAATCAAATATTGACTCTCACAAGAAAGTGATTCAGAAAAGCTGAACTCTATGAAGCAACCTAGTCACCAATTTATTTCCTTCTATAGGTTTGCACAAGTAATATGTTATAAAATATATATTTTGAATTTGCTTAAAAGGCTGATAAAATTGCTTCTTTCTAAAGAAAAAGATCCTCTGATCTTAAAATGAAAGTAATGCAATAATAATATTTTTAATTCATTTCATGATATACTTGCATAAAGTAACTTATCCATTCAGAGACATTTTCACAAGGCTACAGTTTTAAAGAAAATAGTAATGTTTTCACCACATCTGTTCACATAACACTGAGAGTCTTCACCAGTGCATATAGACAAGAGGAACAAAGGGAATCCATGTTGGAAAGGAGGAATTTAAATTGCTCTTATTTACCAACAGCGTGATCTAGTACATAGATTCCACCAAAAAACTGTTGGAACTAATGAACGAATTCAGTAAAACTTCAGGATACAGAACAAATTTGTAAAATCAATAGTGTTTCTGTATGTGGAAATAGTTAGCTTTCTAAGAAAGAAATCAAGAGAACAATGCCATTTATAATAACTACAAGCCATGCAGTGTAGTGCATGCCTACATTGGTGTGCTACTCAGGAGAGGTGGATGAGAGGAATGAAAATTAAGGCCAACCCAGGCAACTTAGTGAGATCCTATCTTGAACTCAAAAATAAAAGGGCTGAGGATGTAGTTCAAGACCTGGGTTCAATCCACAGCTTTGAAAAAAAAATTTAAAAACTAACAAAACACACCATGAAACAAATAAAAACAAATAGCTACAACACAATGACTAAAATACTTAGGAATAAACAATCAAGGAGGTAAAATATCTCTACAATAAAAGTACAGAACACTGATGGAAGAAGTAATAGCATTATTAAAGTGCTCATATCACTGAAAGAAGTCTTCAGATTCAACGTATTCCCCTTGAACATACCAATGTCATCCCTCACAGAAAGAGAAAAACAACCCTGAAATTCATATGGAACCACAAGTGACCTCCAATAGCCAAAACAATCTTGAACAACAAGAACAAAGCTGGCTGACTCAAAATATACTACAAAGCCATAATAGCTTAGTTCTGGCATAAAAACAGACACACAGACCAATAATACAGGAAAGGGAACTACAAAGTAACCTCATGCATATATTATAGTCAACTAGTTGCTTTTTTTTTTTTTTTTTTTGGTACTAGGGCTCAAACTCACGACCTTGTGCTTAGCAGGCAAGCACTTGAGCCTCTGCGCTAAATCCCTGGCCCTAGTCAACTGATTTCTGACAAATGAGCCAGTGGAGAAAGGATAGCCTCTTCAATCAGTGGTGCTAGCCCCACATCCACATGAAGGAGAATGAAATTGACTCCTATCCCCCACCAGTTACAAAAGTCAATTCAGAATAGATTACAGACTTAAATATAAGACCCAAAACTATGAACTGTTAGAAGGAAACACAAAAGAAAGACTGTAGGACATTGACTTGGACAGATTTTTTTGGATATGATTTCAGAAGTACAGGCACCAGAAGCAAAAATTGACAAATGGCATTACATCAAAGTAAAAAGCTTCTGCACAGTGAAGGGAACAATGGAGCAAAGCCATGTAACAGGAGAAAATATTGGCAAACTCTAAATCTGACAATGGTTAATATCTAAAATATACAAAAAATTCAAACAATAGCAGAATAAAAACAAATAATCCACTTTTAAATGGGCTAAAGATCTGAATTCTGTGACACCTTGGCTCAGGAACTGAATTCATTTCATGATTCTGGAAAAGATGACCACATTACCAGACTCAAAATTCATGTTCAAGTGGGAAAGATGGCTCTTACCTTGTTTGCTACCTGATGCAGAGTTCGCCAGCAAAATCAAAATTTTGCCAATGTTTGTTTGCTAACCAAACTACTCACAAACAAAAGCATTTGTAGACTAAGGTTCCACTGTATATCCTTCTCAAAGAAGACATACAAATGACCAACAAATATATGAAAAAGTGCTCCATATCACTAATCATCAAAGAAATGCAAACTACAGTGAGATATAGTTTCCCTCATTCAGAATGTGCATTACCAAGGAAAGAAAAAGCAAAAATTAATGAACCCTTCTCAAAAAAGAAACGTGATCAAGGATGCACAGAAAAAGGAAATTTTCTGCATTGTTGGGGGATATGTAAATTAGTATAATTATTAAAGAAAACATTATAGATGTTCCTCAAAAAACTAAAAATTGTACTATAGTATGATCCA
Source organism: Dolichotis patagonum (assembly GCA_004027295.1). Lineage (NCBI taxonomy): Eukaryota > Metazoa > Chordata > Mammalia > Rodentia > Caviidae > Dolichotis > Dolichotis patagonum. Next base: position 3,763 of record PVJX010023436.1, on the reverse strand, counting down.
AAAGAAATGAAATAAACACTCAAAGAGACATTTACACACCTATGTTTATTGCAGTATTATTCATTTTTTAAAAAGAAAATTAAAACAATAACAGTAACAAAGATGACACAGGATTTTAAAACAAGATGATAGGAAATTAATAATTGTTATTGTAATGCATATTGTTATTTTCAAAATAGTTGCTCAGATTACCAGATACAGGCATGCAAAATTGATCAAACAGTATAGGCACTAACTTTTCCTTCCCATGAACTATTAAAATTAGTAGTACAATTATCTTAGCTATATTGCAATATTATTCATAAGATAAACTATGAAATAAGCCAAGTGGTCCATGAATGGATGAATGAATTAAAAAAATGGCAGCAGACTACTTAATTCATTGGAGAAAATTTCAAGGTAGCCAAACATTCAGGCTGTGGCTTGGGGATTGTTTGAGGCTTTTAGCCTGCTCTACGTTGTGAATCAAAGCATATAATGCAACAGAATGATTTAAAACATTTTGAGTTTGGCCATGAAGGCAGCTCCAATAAAGTTAGGCCTGCAAAGATGGAGCAATGGAAAGCTTAGTTGCAAACAAAACAAAACACATCAAAACACCACCACCAACAACAACAAAATTAGCATTAAAAGGAACCCAAATAGTTTTCAACCAGACAATAAAAGGATGGCCTGAGAGCATCACAGCAACCAGCTGGACTGCACCCTTGGGAGTCTCAAATTGGCAAAAATGAAAGATTTTACTTTGGGAAGAAAACTCCAGGGTACCATGAATGGTGGCAGTCCAGAGAATGGGAATTGATTCAGTTCACTGTGCTCAGCCATCCAGGCATTCAGAGGCCTCTGCAGCCACCAGCAAGATGCAAAAGGACTCAGCTACTGCTCAGCCTGGCAGCAGATTTTAGCGTCATTCACACTAGTTTCATGAGGATGTGGAATGCAAAGGAGTCTAGCTGGTTTCTAGCTAGATTTCAGAAGAAGGTCTGGGAGGCCAGGCAGCCTGCCCCTGGGAGGGCAGTGCATGAGGCGGTGCATGAGTGTAAAGCTGAAAGTACAGTGGAGGCCCCAAAAGCTGGAGAAGCTGGGAATGTGGAACATCTGAGGGAAACCATAAGCAGTGAGCAAAACCAGCCCCAAAGAGAGTCCATGAGGGCTACAACCACCAGCAGTGCCATAGGGACAGCACTGCCCAACTGGTTCAGGGTTCGTGTCTTGCCACAGATTGCTCCAGTGCTGGATGTGGAGCTCTGAGATTTAAGGTTTTTCCTCTTGGTCTTGCTTTGGTCCCATTTCCTTTCTACCCTCTCTTTTTCCTCCCATTTGGAATGAGAATTTGCCATGTGTCTTCGTAAGTCAGCAATAACTTTCTTTTGTATCTTTTTAGAGGCTCATAACCAAGAGTTTGCCTTAAATCTCAGAGGAGATTTTGGACCTAGACTTTTCAGCAATGCTGGTATTATTAGGATTTTACCAACTTTTAGAGATTAAATGCATTTTGTGTAAAGAGATACCTATCAGTCTTTTGAGAGATATGGGTGAAATGTTATGGTTTATATCTGGGTGTCCCCCAAAGCCTCATGTAATCTGAGATGGGATTTTTAAGAGGTGATTGGATCGGGGGTTTACTCATCAGTAAGTTAGTCCCCTGATGAGTTTATACCTAAATGTTATGTTAGGAGTAAAGCCTGGTTAGAGAAGGTGGGTTCGTGGGGGCATGGCCCAGAAGGGTCTATCTCCCTCCCTCTGATTTTGACAGCTATCTGCTTCCTCCCTGTCATGGCAAGAGCAGTGCTTCTCTGCCGTGCCACCCTGTCTTGCAGACACTGGACAATGGACGAAAATCTCTACAGACTGTGAGCCAAAATAAAACTTCCTTCTTTTGTGGGTGTTGGTAATTTGCCTCAGCAAACAAGAAAATAACCAGGACAATACATTACTCTCCCAGCTTGGTGAGGGTATTAGAATAGTATACTTACCATCCAAATTGGAGACAAAGAACTTGAGAAAAGAGAAGTTAGGTGTTTGCCAATATCCTAAATTTCAGCTATGCAACAGATCTTCTGTCTTCTGTGAAGGAACTAATTAAAGATCTAGGAGACAGTCTAGGAACTATAATGGCTCTCTGTGGGCAGAAGCAGGAGGAGTTGTTTTCTTAGCACAGTCAGCATTGAACTGATCACTTTCACAGCAGTGTTGTTGAATCTACTTCAAATGGCACTTGATATTTTAGTTTTTCACTTTTCATGTACAGGTTGCTATCATTGTTAACCCAAAATATCTCCCCAAAAGCTCATTGTGTTGAAGGATTGGTTGCCAGCTAATTGGCTTTTGAAGTGATTGGCTCATGAGGGTTCTAACTTTATCAATGAGTTAATCAATAAACTTATAATTTGATATCCTTATAGCATTCACTGATTTCTGTGACATAAATACTCCCATTGTAGCTGATTCCAAGCTATGAGTGGTATTAATAATCAGCTTGCAAAATTCTTGGAAATTTAACTGGCCCTTTTGAGCTGGTCCAACTTGTCTCTAGCACAGCACTGAAAATAAAATTAAAACCACTGGGATGTTGTACAACTAGACATTTAAGGGCCAGTAAGCCAAGAGATCATACAGTTAATTCCATACCCATGCCTGTGCTACTAAAACATCAGGCAGAAGTAAGCTACAAAAGCAGAATCAAGGGCCGGGGATAGAGCTCAGGAGCACAGCGTCTGTCTGGCAAGTTCAAGGTCCTGAGTTCGATTTCCAGCACAAAAACAAAAAAAAACAAAGCAAACAAAAAACCAGAATCACAGGCTCTACTCCAGATCCCCTGAACCAGAATCTGTACTTTTACAAAATGCTTAGATGATTTGCATGCACATTATAGTTTGAGGAGCACTTTTTGGCTGGCCCAGTAGCATTCCCCTTGCACCCAGAAGACCTGAGTGTGTCCAAGAGTTTGTCCACCCAGGAATATGTAGTCAGTGTAATGACCTACTGGTGTTTTATTACAAGAAAGTCAAAGTCTTTCTCAATGTGAATGAGAATAGAGTTAACCTTCACTAACGCAGTTTGAGATGTGAATGCTGGCATCCTACTTAAGTAAAATATGACCACTGTTTGACCTTTAATCATTTTCAAAGCTTATATTAAATGCCTTATGTAAAATGGAATCATTCATAGCACCTGTCAAGCAGTCTACACTCTAGAAACAGCAGTTCAAGGTGGATATGTTGCGTTTACTGCAGGTGCCCTCCACGAGCTCCTGGGCTGTCAGGACTTGCACTTCTGGCTGAGAGCACTCTGCATACTTTGCCAAGCTGGCAGGCTGGGTGGGGAAGTGTACGACCCATGCCGCTAGCAGCTCTCAGCCAATGTCAGGTGAGAGCTGTTCATCAATCCTCCCGATTCCTTGCCTCATTGGTATAATTACCATAGTTTTCAATAGCTTCCTAAATTCCTTAATCTTACTAAACTCCAGTACCACAAGGATAAATTACAAAATAATGAACTCTTCATTGGTGACTTTTTCTTGCTTTCTTCTTCACCCCTTCCTCATTCTTCTTTGAGAGTTTTCTGAGACTATCTCTCACACTAAACTATGCGTTTTGAGTCCCTGAGTCACAGAGAGCCTCTGAGGAAGACTGACTTGGACCCTGTGTTGTATAGTAGCCACTTTGAACTGAGGAGGAAAAATTGCTACCAGCTGAGTTATCAGTTGAAAAGCATGCCAGGACTTCCAGAAGTGAAGATTAAAGAGATGATGGAACCTTAC
>PVJX010023435.1:12478-29381 GCA_004027295.1 Dolichotis patagonum | reverse complement strand
CAGTGGCTCCCCCACAGGCTCCTGGCTTCCTCACAGGGTCCTAACTCCCCTCTGTGGGCTCCTGGCTCCCTAAGTTGTAAGGCGAATGCTGGGTGTGGCCACCCCAGAGCCTGTGGAATCTCAGGCAGGCCAGGCCTCTGTGCCTTGTCCCAGGCAGGTCTCCAGGAGGTTCCCTGCGAGTGAAGGGCCTACAGGTCCCAAAGAGTCAGGCCAGAATGTTGGTTTCTGAAAAGTTCTCGGTCCCAAACAGACCTGGCCAAGATGCCAGTCTCCAAAATATTCCCAAACCAAACAGCCCGGGCCACTCTACGGGTCCAAGCGTTTCGGGTCCCAAAGAGACAGCCTGAGATGCTGCTTTCTGGGAGACTTCCTGGGGGTGAAGGGCGGGGCTACGGGCCCAAACAGACCTGGCCCAGATGTCGATCTCCAGGCAGTTCCCTGCGGATGAAGGGCGTGCTTACCAGTCCCAAAGAGTCGCGCCGAGATGCAGGTCTGCGCAGACTTTTGATCCAAACAGCCCAGGCCACTCTACGGGTCTGAGAGTTTCGGATCCCAAAGAGACAGCCTGAGATGCTGCTTTCTGGGAGCTAAAAACAGCTTATTAGATATTATTAGCTTTGGCTAAAAGCAGGAAAAACCCTAAAATAGCAGTGATTGAAGCAGTGTGGATGTTCATCTCTCGTGGTCCAGAGATGGAGTGAGTTCATGTGGGCATCGGACAGTGCCAGAGACCGGGGCTGCTTCCGTCTCGCACTCCACAGCTTCCATTCTGAAGGACCCCATAGTCCAAATGTATTATGAGAACATCGCTCATCATATCTGAGTTCTAACCAATAGAAGAGAGGTCCAGGACAAATCAGAATGCGTCCCTTCTTTTTAAAATTCTGCTGGTAAATGGCACATACCACTTGCTGTTTGCACTGGCCACAATCTGGCGCATGTCAGGCCTCGCTGCAAGAGAGAATGGGAACCATCTTTGTTCTATGTGATAGAAGGAGAAGAATGTGGGTACCCTAATAATTCAGTTAGGAGTAGCACCCACAAGTAAACACAACAAACAAGAAGCAGTGTGGTATTCTGTCCTCAAACTAAAAAGAAGGTATCTGGGCTAAGGGTAGCTCAGTGGTAGGGTTCATGTCTAGCATGGCAAGGCCCTGGGTTCCAAGCCCAGCTCTGCAAACAAATGACCCAACAAAATACTAAGACATCCTTATGCAGTTTACTCACTTTTATTACATTATTAACAATTATTTTGGGTAGGGCTAGTCTTCCATCCTCACATTACATCAAACCAATGTAACCTAATCCTCCTACAAAAGAAAAAAAAAGACTAATTTTTTCGGGTACTTTTTAGATGTAATTTGAAAGCCTACATGTGATGAAAACCAAATTATTGTGGCCAGTTGTCTCTATTTCAGTAACTTCCTTTTTTAGAAGAAAAACCATCCAAAATTGTTTCATGTGCATTATATTTTTAAAGTTAGAGTAAATGAATACTCATTGAATCCATTTGCTCTTTGTGTCTGTCGGCTTGGGTTTTTGAATTGCTCATGTGGGAGAGGAATTCCTTGAAATCATTTATTTATTTTCTGCCTCATATAAAGCACACCATGTTCCTAAGCTCAAATGTTGTAAAAGAAATCTTTACTTCCAAAACAGCGTATTGTCCAAAGCGGTCGCCCTCACTCACTCCTCTGGGTAATGGCGGCTGACTCATCTGTGCTGGCAAGACTTCCACACTCCACAAACTGTTTGAATTCTGCAGACCTCAGGACAAGCTTCCTGCTTGGTCAGCCAGTGGCTAAGATTGTGGTTTGTCTCTCTGGATATGGTATTAAAAAAGGAACTCACTGTGGAAGAGTTTAGGGACCACCGCAGTTGGGTAACAGCCAACCCCTATCAATGACCTTCATTTCTTATTTACAAGCTTTCTGCTGATTAGTTTTCAAATCGCTCTAGTTTGTGCCTTAACATTCCAAACACATAATCAAGGTGAATGTAACAATTTGCTTTTTGTTTGCTAGGATTTAAGCGGTGATCAAATTCTTCTTCCCATATATTCTTCGAGCTGCTCCCCACAGTTTCTACATCCCTGCCTATGTCTGTAGATACCTCCCTTTCTGAACTCTGCCTTCTAACCTCGTCTTTTTTTGACATCATTTTAAAACTTGATTTCTTTTACCACTTTGGCTGCCACAAATAATGGCTCTCCTTTTGCAGTTGCTTTGTTCCAGACTGACCTAATGCTTAGAGCTATGTTACTTCTCTGCCCTCTTTCTACCAGGGCTGTCTAAATTCTTGCTTCATTAAGAATTTCCTGGATGAAGATCCAAAGTCTAATTCCAAGAGAATAAATGTTTGATTATTATTCTTTGACATAACTTTAAAGCATAACTATATTTTAAAGAATAGTAAAGTACATTAAAGTAAAACATTCCAATTCTTTGATTCAAGGAAATACTTCCACTCTGTTCTTTTCCCTACTGTTTCAGAGTTTTGTCAGAGCCTAATGCAGCATTAGCGGGTCAGCTTCTGAATTGTGTTCACTTTCTGGCCCCAGTGGTTTTTAAACAGCATGAGGCTGTGCTCTATAATTATTATTCGATTTTACTTACTTTGGGACCATTTTTCTTAGGTTTTGAGGCTAAAATTTAATACCTACCTTTACTTTGTTTCCTTATTCTCGAAGGCTTTGTATCCATTAGGCCTTAAAAGGGAAATGAACTAGTCAGCTAATTACTTCTCAAGTCACTTTCTCAAGGCCTTACCAGTTTTGGGTGAATTTTAAGAGTAAGAAATGGTGATGATCACAAGATACAATTTTAAAAAACCTGGAACACACATTAGGGTTCTTATCCACTCAAAGTTGTCTAACATCAGTTGGGAACTGTGGCTCAAGCCTATAATCCCAACACTCTGGGAGACTGAGGCAAGATGACTGAAAATTTGAGCCTGGTTTAGGAAATTTAGCAAGGCCCTATCTCAAAGTAAAGCCTAAAAAAGTGAGCTGTGGATGTCCATCACTGTGAAGGCCCTAGGTTTAATGCCCAGTACCATACCTGCACAACTCCAGTGTCTCACACAAAAAACAAAGTTGAACACTCCACAGTAGACACTAATATATGAAATTGCTCCAACCCAGCCTGCTCTGCACCCACTTCAGCTCAATCTATTCCTTTTATTTTTCCTTTTCAAAATTTTTGGTAAGCTATACATAGCATAAAGTTACCATCATAATCATTTTCAAGGATACGGTTCAGTGCCAATAATAACATTCATATTGTTGTGCAACCATCACCACCAACTACTTCCAGATCTCTTCTTATCTTGCAAACGGAAGCTTCCACCACCACGTAGCAGTGCACCATCCTCCCTCTCCCAGCACCTGGTGACCATCAAGCTGCTTTGTGCTTTATGAAGCTGACTTCTGTGTGTATGTCAAATATGTGGTATTTGCTTTCTTTTGTAATGAGCTTATTTCACTTAGCATCAGGCATTCAAGATTCATTTCTATTGCAGCAAACATCCGTATATCCTTCCTTTTTAAGCCTGAATAATATTCCACTGTCACTTCTGTTTGTCTATCATTTGTCAGTGGATACCTGACTATTGTGAATAATGCAGCTTTGAATATTGGTAGATGAGTGTCTCACTGAGATTCTGCTCTCCTTTTTTTAGGACATACACCCAGACACAGAACTGCTGGAGCATATGGTGACTCTATTTTTAATTTCTTGATGGATTGTCATGTTGTTTTTTTAGCAACGTATTCCTTTCAACTTAAAATATAATCTCATGCTAGGAAAAAATTCACTCTGGATTTTATTTTGCTTTTGAAGGGCTGTTGAAAACAGTAATTTAATGTTATCACCAAGTTGGAAAAATTGGGTGGGTGGAAATTAAAATCACCCTGTTAAATGAGAAAGAAACAGCACAAGAAATAAGTCAATAGATTTGCGTGTCTGTCCTCTTCCCTGGCTGGAACTGTGCTGTGGACGGGTCCCACAGCGCCATGCTCTCTCCGATGTCTCTGAAGAGGCTCTGAATGATTGGCACTTGGCAGAGCCCATGTGCTATCTGCAGAGAAACGCTTCCACAGCAGTGGAGCAGAAGCAGTTTGGAGTCTATTCATCACGGTTTGATACCCTGTGGATTTCTCTGGAATGAATCACTAAGTTGGGTTTCCAGAATGCTACTCTGAGAAAAAAGAGGCAGAGTTTTCTTTGAATTAAATAATAATAGTAATAATAATAAAGGTCTGGAATACATCTCATGTTCCCCTGCCAGGCGGAGAGCTGTCTGAGGAGGAGGCTGAATCTGTGGCCTGGAGTGCTTGCTGCCCACAGCTGCCAGTGGACTTTTCTGGGAAATGAGAGAACTTATTTGTCCAGACTTCCAACTTGTCACTTTTCATAAGTTCCTAAGGTAGGCATGAGGTTCCCTGTTTTCAGGTTCTAAGCTTAGATTTTATTGGCAAAATAACTTTCAACTTCAGAAACTGGGGGTAGGAGTTGGGTGGGAACAACTGTGTTCATAAAGGTTTATGTTTAAAAAAGGAGAGAAACAGTAAACACAGAGAGAGAGAGAGAGCATCAGGCTTCTTAGACATCAAACAACTCTTTTAAAATTATATATTGCTGGGTTAAATGTAAATGATCCCAAAACATGTGTATTACATTTTCCAAGAAGCACATACGGATTGAAAAATCAGAAGGAAGGAGATGTTAGTAATGTTAGTTTTGGGCTTTCCCAGACTTCAAGTGCTTTTGCAGTCTTGGTGCCTGATGAGTTTCCACAATCAGGCTCAAGTTTTTGGTGATGGTGACTCAGATGGCTGACTGAATATTTGTCTGAGAAATGAGGCTTTACCAGTAGCCAGATCAATCCTCTCAGCCTGAAAACTTTACTTGAGCTCTGTTTATTCTGGTTGTCTCTCCAAACCAGCAGGTCTACAGTGACTCAGCCACTTTTGCCCTCTTTATTGTATGAACACCAGCAGCTGTGCCAGCATGACCGCCTGCCCGCGTGAAGAGGCTTCTCTGGGAAGCACCCTCACCACCTCTACTTCACTTCTGTGGCTCCTGTGGAAGAGCGCACAGGCATTGGAATCAAACATGGGTTCAAACCTCAGGCCCACTATCTGCTAGTTTTTCTTCCCTGAATTTTGCCTCTCTTGTGTATCATACTCTTGTGAGCACAGAGAGGGCAACATATGCTGTAGAGGCGCCCTACTCAGTGCTGGGTAGCTAGCAGACGACTAAACAGCAGTTGGCACTCTGGGTGGTAGAGGTAGGCATCCCCTTGCTTCGGTTTATTGTTTTCTTTTTTTGTGTGTTACTGCCCGCTTCTGGAGGCTTCCCTAACAATCCACTCACTACCTCTCCCTAGGGATCTGCAAGTCCTCCTCTACTCCCAGACCAGAGTGACGAAATGCAAGCGTACGTGGAAAATGACCCTAAGTGCTTTTCAAAAGAGCAGGTCCCCAGGCCCCATGTCCAGGAGTGTCAAATTCTTAGAATGGGATGGAAAGCTACATTTTGGATGAGTAAAAGGAGTATTTCTGATGATTCTAATGCAGGTCTGAGGCTGGTGCTTTGCAAGCAATGGCCCTCCAGACCTTCCCTTTGGCAACCATGAGAAATTGTGTCTTGCGAATCATGTATGTGTGATCAGGGATCAGATAGTAAAGCCTTCAGTTCCTGTCTCCCTAGTAACATACTCGCTTTTGATTATACAATGGGGTTGTATGAGGAATGATATGCTATATTTTAAAAATATAGTTAACATTTAAATTTTAAGAATGTATTGTAGTAAACAGATTGCCACACAATTTTTCCATCATGGCAATACCATAAAATTAAACACAATCTACATTGAATTTTTCCTAGCATGAGGTTACATAGAGACATTGCAATTAGTCCTCCTCAAAATATTCCTCTTTGCTTCAAATACACTAATCCCTTCATTCTTGTCACTTTTGGAAGCAGTTCTGGAAGTCCTCTTTCATTAGTGTTTTTAGTTTCACTACCATGGCTGCCCCAAAGTCTTGGAACAGTTAAAAATGTTTACCTTTGGTATTCCTTTTGACTCTGGGGAAGAGCCAGAGTTTGCCCAGGGCCAAGTCTGGTAAATAAGGTGGAGGAGGACAGACACATTGTCATATTTTCATGAGCTTGTGTTTCCATTGTTTGATGGCACCTTGAGCAACATTCACCTAATTTTTGATCACATCTCATAAAGACATATAAAAAGACTTCCAAAACTTCTTCCAAAAGTGGCAATGATGGATAATTGTATTTAAAGCAAGGGGAGTTTTTGAGATGATTAATGGCATCTATATTTTATTATAACAAGATTTTTTACCTATATACTGTATGTTTTGATTAGTTTTTGTGGTATCAGAAAACAAACAAATGTCAATATCAAGATTGATGTCTTGGGAGGAAGCGTGTTGGCAGGAAGCACAGGAGAGGGACCCTGAGTGGCTCATACCACATCAGTGAGCGATCTCATTCCAATTCTGTTCAGTAAATATTTAGTAAATATACTTGAACAGGGTGATTTTTTGAGGCTTCACTTGGGGCGATGGTTCTCAAAGTATCATCCCAGATCAGCAGATCAGCAAAACCAAGGAACTTGTTAGAAATGTAGATTCTCAGGTCCTTTTCTGAATTACAAATTCTGGGGGTGGGATCCAGCAATTTGTATTTGAATAAACCTCACAAGTGATTCTGAGGAGTGTTACAGTTTGAGAATTACTAACTTAGAAGAGCAAAAACAGTCCTTGCAAACAAATGTATAATCAATAACATAATTGCATTTAGAGGGTTTAGAACCGTTTCTGTCTCAGAATATATTAAATAATGCACACTTATGTAGCACACACACACAAACCCATCCATATACAAGCATACTCTACAAGTATACAGAAGATTTCATTCTGGAAATTCTGAGTAGTAAAATTCGGGATCTGGTCAAGAGAATAAATGTTATTTTTCAGGTTATATTTTTCTGCTTTTGGTGTATTTTCTTTTAAATATGTGCATATGTTATTTTCATTTAGAAAATTTAATTTATTAATAACTACAGAAGAATAAAAGAGAACTAAAAGAAAATACAGATAAATATATTTGTGATGGTGAGAGGGAAAAACATGCTTTTAAAAAAAGTAATGACAAAGACCTCAAAAGATAAATTTATACAACAATGTAAAGTTTTTAAAGCTGAAGAAAAATGACTAAAAATTGATGGCCCTTTGTCAGGACAAATCAAAGAAACAGAAAAGGCAACAATAATATGAGTGAAGATTGGACATTACCATGTATCATAAATTTAAAAGACAAAAAAAGGATATTATACATTTTTGGCAAATAAGTAAACATTTCAGATGAGAAACAGAAACTACTAACAAAACATAATCAAAATTGGTTAAAAAAAAGAGTTTGAAAAATTTGGAAAACTATATCTAATAATAAGTTGAATCCTTAAAAAGAAAACTACAGGCCAATATCGCATCTCTAAACTGATTGCATTTTTGAAACCATCACAAAACGTTGATTGACCCACTGGTTACCACAGCGCTGGCATCTGGGGGAGTTTTTCTGTTGGAAAGCCCAGGGAGCTGGTTTGGAAAACACAGCTGGCCACCTGTTCCATGTGCTGGCAGCTAGAATAAAGATGAGATGCCCACCTTTACACCTGTCACTCAGAATGGGAAGAGCTGTCCTCAACGAGAAGGGGACAGTCTTCCCGTAACTATGTTGGCGCTTTGTCTTGAAGCAGCCAGTGTTGTCCATTTCCCATCTGCGTCTTTTTCCTGCATTCAGCAGAATGAAACACTTTCAAGAAACAACTGGACAGGAAATAAAAGGGGACCAAATTTCATCCTGGGAGGTTTGATTCCCACGAATGAAGATTGCGGTGAAGCAGGAGGGAAGCTGTGGCATCGCGTGGGGACCGTCATGCTTTATGAACTCCATCTGTTCTGAGCAGCCGCGAGACATGCAGACTTCATTTTACTCCATCATCCCCCTGCTGGATGGAATCCTGCTGGGAACGGGAACCAGCCACTGATTGTGTGCGTCACACATAGGTGTCAGCTGTGGGTCTGAGAAGGGCGCCCTGTCCACCTGAGCAGAGCTGAGGCTCCACTTGTAATGGGACCAAGCAAAAGCATTTGTTCTGTGCACAGATGAAATAACACAAGATCTGAATGCAGGTCCCTTCATCCTAGGATGACAACATCGGAGACATATGAGTGCTATGGGCAAAATTACTGCCAAGTGCAAAGAAGGATGAAGCATTGTTCTCAGACTTTGGGATAAGGACACACCTCTGAAAAACAGTTTGCTATGCAAACCAGGAGACAGTTGTTAGGGGTGCTCCTGGGATAGAGGAGACAGATATACCTATATAAAGTGTATTCAAATAAACAAAAAGGACAGTGGCTGAGATGGCAAAACAATGTGAAGAGATATAGGAAAGAAGAAAAGAGAAGAGGAAAACTAAAAATCATAGTCACTTGTTATTTATTCAGGAAACATTTATTGTGTATGTGTTATATACTAAACATAAACATAGAAGCAGTAAGGAGCAGAGCATATACGGTAAAAATTGAATCAGAGATATAGAAGATAAACTTGAAAAGGTCCTCAAAAATACAGGGGAAAAGACCAAGAATGAAAATGAGAGAGAAAATGATAGGCCTGGAGGAGAATCAGAGGTTTAATCTAGCAGTAATAGATGCTTCTAGAAATAAAAACAAGGACAGCCAGAGAATAAGCCATGATTAAAGATAATGACATTCACCTAAGTTTAACAAGTAAAAACTGATGATGATATAGCAGTGGAATTAGCATACCAATTCCAGGAAAAAAATTAATTAAAAGAGAACAACCTTTAAGCATAACCCAAAATTAAGTTTTAAAAACCATAATTTTTAAAAATTACTTTTAAAATATTCAGATATGGAAAAAGTAGACTAGAATACTCACTTATAAAACAATGTTAGATAAAAAGCAAAATTGTCAAAATTTTGATGGTAATTGATTATAGACTAATAAAGGTGTACATAGCACCATGGTGTCTAAAAATGCAGATAGTTTACAATATATTAAAATTCAGAAAATAGCATAAAATATTATAGACATTCCAACTTAGTGAGAGCTCAGGATAAATAGCATCCACATTTTCTGTCAAAATTCTGGAATAAAAAAAAATTCTCTGATAAATAGGAGTTTAAAAAATGGGCCAAGGCTCAGAGGTCAGGCAGCACGTCAAAGTCACTGGGGATGATGTGGGGAAAGGCACCTTTATCCCACACTTAACCTTTCTTGCTCCTAGCCTACCTGCGTTGGAATTCCACTTACACCCTCCCATTGTTGTAAGAATTTTTACAATCTGGGAGATTGTAATATGCCGTAGACTGATCAGGGTTTGGAAGGGTGTAACAACCAACCAAACTCAATGTGGACAGTGCTGATCAGCAAGCACTGACATTTCTAAATATCCTATTGATTGTTCACTGCCCATTAATTTTATCCTGTCATACAGAGGATGGTGTTCAAAAGGTGACAAGCATCCCTGTCAGTGAGCAGTGAGTGTTGTCCTTTGTTCTTTCTTTCTGGTCCTCTGTTCTTTCTCATTTCAAGCTAGATAACTGATGACCTCCTAGGGAGGAATATACCAGACTGATAGAATGTCTTAGCAGTCGTAGGAAACTAAGTGTGGATCCAAAGTCTTTTTAAAGAAATAAAGCAAGCTCTAAAAAAAAAGAAAGAAAAGAAAAGAAAAGAAAAGAAAAGAAAGAAAAGAAAAGAAAAGAAAAGAAAAGAAAGAAAAAAGATAGACCAAAATACTGTCTATATTTTTGATAGAGCTTACTATTGGAGAATGTATCTTGTGTCTGTGGATGACTGGCTTTCCTAAGGGAATGATAGGACCAGGGATCTGTCTGAAAAATGTCCCCCCAGCTGTCATATGGGTGAACATTAATCTGGAGAGGTGTAGCAGAGTAGAAACTTCCAGAAGGCAGGCTTGGTTCAGGAAAGATGGTGCAGATGCAGACCCAGTTAGTTTTTATTCAGATGAGTCCTTGCCCCACTGACTCCTACCCAGAAGGAAGTGAGTAAGGGATGGAAACAAGGTCAGGGGCGCTCTGAGGGCAAAGCAGCACCCCCTGCCCCTCTCCCTTTTCTCGACTGCACTCCCATTCCTTCCCTGTGTGACTCCCTTAAATAAGTGAAAATGAAAAATGAAAATTGGGAAAGATGTTACAGCATGTAAAAGATCTAACATTCATGCCCTTTGTTGGAGCCTTTACCAAAAGGAAAGCCAAAATAAAGACAAAATGGCCCTGAATCAAGGCCAGCAGATTGCTATAGCTGCTAGTTTCAAACAGGAGCCTAAAGAGAATTCTTTCTGTGGTCTGTTGGCCATTTCAGAACTTTGAAAATGTAATGCTCAATTCATTAGAGAGAAATAGTGGCTGTGAGTGTGGCAGGCTTCAGCGGCCCACAAGAGAGACACCCTGGTGTCTCAGGACCTGTACCATGCCGTGACCTGGGGTGCCGGGAGAACAAGGAGCTCCTCCCCTCTCTGGTGAGCAGCTGTGAGTGTGGCAGGCTTCAGAGGCCCACAAGAGAGAGACCTTGTCATCTCGGGACCTGCAAGGAACTCCTCCCCTCTCTGGTGAGCGACTGTGAGCCTGCCAGCGCCAGGGCTGAGAATCAAACATCTCATGTTGTCCCGTCCCGTCTCGTGCCCCCCCCCCCTTAGCAAGTGGGAGCCAGTGAACTGGACATCTTGTGAAAGATTGGCTATGTTGTTTTGTATGAACTTTCCTTATACAAAGATATGAACATATGGACAACCATTTGGAAGAAAACAAGAGACAATATGATAGACAGTGAAGATCTCTGGTTGTCTAGCTTTGAGATTTATGCTTTCTTATGTCCCATTTTGTTCTGTTTTGTTGTGTTAAATTTTACCCCTTTAAAAAAAATAAAACAACATAATAGGAAATTTTTAAAATGACAAAACGTATTCATGATAGCACATGTCATATTTATGAATAGCTTTGTACTATTTATAATAGCAAAATACTATAAACTACTACATGAATATCCTCAGGAAATAGTAAAATCATTCTGCCCTGGTGTTTTAAAAAGAATTTTAAAAACAGGAGGAAATTGGAGAATCACATTATATAGTACAGAAATTGTAGATAGCGTTTTTTCCTCATGGATCAGTTAGAATTAATTGCAAATATTCCTTTTTGTTTGTTTTTGTTGTTTTCTAGATGGATTTTTGAAGCCACATTTCCTCCTCAAAGAATGGAATAGAAAAGAAAGGTGTGGACAGAAGTCCATGTGCCTTGTGGCTACTTGGAGTAGAATGGGCAGCAGGGTGGTTAATGGTGTGACAACTGCCAAATTTTGCCATTCATCTTGTGGATCGTTTCCACTCTGTAAGAAGAAGGTAAATTTTAAAAAGATGAGAAGAAAACATGCCCATGAAGAGACCTAGCTTCCTGGAATTCGGAGCATATGGAATTCTCTGCTTCCTTGAAATACTGTCGCTGTGAATCTGGGCCAGCCTCCCTGGGGTGGGGTCCAGCTCTGCTCCTTACCAGCCCTTGTTGCTTAACCTCTGCACCTCTCTAAGAACTGGTGATGATCGCACACATTTCATAAGCCAGGTTGGTCAGGCAGATGGGCTGAAGTTAAATATATCAGAAACATAATATGCTTAGGACAGTGCTGGAACTCAGGAAGTCATCTTCAAGTTTAGACCGTTATTATAAGTATTATAGAGGAAAGCCTTTTTCATAGTGGGAAAAACGAAAGAAGGAAAAACAAAAAGGACATATGAATAAATGTTTAATAAAATGCCCTGTTTGCCCCCAAATAGGACCTAACCAGAAAGCCCTGGGGGGTCAGTTGTCACTATGCTGATGGCAGTGTTACGCAGATCATACCTCGCTATTCTCTTGCCCAGTGGCTACTGTGTAAAGGCAGCTAAGTCAGACAGGCTGATGGGGCTGGAATGTTTGATTTCTAGTTTTCAGGGACGTTAGGTCTTATTTTGGGGGGAAATACAGCAGTAAGTGGCAAAAGCCTTATGCTGTAGTTTGAATCTAGAAATGTTCTCCAAAGGCCCATGAGTTAAGAGCTTAGTCACCAGGAGGCGATGTTGGGACATGGGACTTTATGGAGGTGGGTCCAGTGGGAAGTCTTTGAACTGTTGAGGTGTGTCTTCAAAGAGGGTTGTGGGGTTCTGGTTTCAGTCTCTCCCTGACCTGGCCTCCACCATGTACTCCTTCCCTGAGGTGATGCCTCACCACTGGCCCAAAGCAACAGAACCAATCAGTCATGTGTTGAAACCTCCAAGACTAAGTTAATGATCTCAGTTATTTGTTATAGTACTGGAACACTGACAACTACAGCTTGCTATATGATTTTATGTTGAGTTTGAATGTAAATGTCTCAGGCACTTTCCTAGTTGCTGAGACACACTATCTGACACCTGCAAGTTAAAGGAGAAGAGGTTTATTTCGGCTTACAGTCTGTAGAGATTTCAGTCTGCGGTCAGCTGGCTCCAAGGCAGGGTGATACAGCAGAGGAGAAGCAACAGTACATAGCACAGCAGGTAGAACACAGCGATGCAAGGATTCCTTTCCGTTCTACCCCATCCAGTTTACAAGCCTTTTGATGGTGTCACTCACGCCCAGTGTGGGCCGTCCCATCATCCATACCCAGAATTATGCCAAGCCAATCAATGGGCTAACTAGTTATCACACACTTGATCCACATTCACATATTCCAGATTCAGCTATCTCCAAAAAACCTCACTGGAGCACACGAGACTTTGAGGTGATATCTATACACAAACCATATAGCAGGTACATAAAAATTTGTATTTAAAATTACACATGTGGGGAAATATGTGAAAGAAATATGAAAAAGAAATACTTTTTTTGCTTTAATTTTTTTGAGACAAGGTCTCACTATATCATGTGACTGGCCTTGAACTCATTGTATAATCCAGGCTGATCTTGAACTCCTGGCAATCCTCCTACTTGAGTGCTGGACTTGTGGAAGTGTGCCACCATGCCTAGCTAAATATTTTTAAGAGGCTAAATTACAAACCTTAAAAAACATTTTCATTTATGTTTTTATTAAGTTATTTAAAATTATGCATGAGATTAAAGAAAATCTCCCCTTACCACACATACACATACACACACACACACACACACACTAAACTCTTACAAATGTCTTCACCTATATAGTTTGGTATCTATAATTTTCTTTGCTCAGCATCTCTCTGCCTTTGCTCTTGAAAGAAGAGCCTTTTGTTACTGGGACTCATCCCCCTTGTTAATGAGGGAATTTGTGCAAATGCTGGCATGACTGGCAGTGCCAAAGAGGGCTGTGGACCCAAGCTGATCCAGTTAGAGCCTTTCCTTGGGGCATTTTGAATTTGTAACGGGAAAGTGTGACACAGTGTCGCACTCCCGGGGGTGAGGAGGGATGATTTGTAAGTACTGACAGCTGTGGGTAATGTTCTCCCCTCTCTGGTTAGAAAGAGCAACGCTGTACACAGAGGGAAGAAAAGATGAGAGTTTCAGTAGATCTATTATCTATTTGTCTGTCTTCCTGCCTGCCTGTCTATCTGCCTCCTTGTCTGTCTGTTTATCTATCTGAAGACAGAGAGAGAGAACAAGAAAGAGTCAGTCCCTTCGTGACATCTGCATCCTTGCTCCCTCACCTTGTCTGCAATTTCATTCTGTAACTCAAGTCTTTTTAGGAAGAAACCCAAGTACCATTTCAATAAGTTTCCCTTTTTGCCTGATATTGTTTGTGGTGGTGGCAACCAAGAACCATAACTAACTCATTATCCAATTTTTAAAACTGAAAATAGGAGACCACATGACCCTAAAAGAGGGACAAAAACTGGAGACAGCTCAGGACAAAGGACAAACAGGTGTAGAGGCTGTGGGCTGCTGCACTCAACTTGCCGAGGAACCAATAGGAGATGCCAGTATCTGCAATGAAGCCAGCAAAGAGAAATCCAGAATGAGGTGAATGTGGACCAAGTCCTCGGGGCCGTTGTGAGGGGCTTGAGCTTCATCTCAGAGCAAGGAAAGTCCTTCAACAGATTTTGAAGAAAAGGAGTAAAATTAATTTAGATTTGTATTTTTAGTTTCTAAGAAAGAAACGTTAGGGGCCAGGGATTTAGCTCAGTAGCGTAAGCGCCTGCCTGGCAAGTGCAAGGTCATGAGTTTGATCTCCGGTACCAGAAAGAAGGAAGAAAGAAAGAAAGAAAGAAAGAGAGGAAGAGAGGAAGAGAGAAAGAGAAAGAGAGAAAGAGAGGAAGAGAGAGAGAAAGAGAGAAAGAGAGAAAGAAGAGAGAAAGAGAGAAAGAGAGAAAGAAAGAAAGAAAGAAAGAAAGAAAGAAAGAAAGAAAGAAAGAAAGAAAGAAAGAATTCAGGTGGAACTTCCCTTACAAGCCAGGACAAATGGCCAGTCTGACTATCACACTACTCAACCAGGAAACAAGAAAAACCTAACTGCAACAGAAGATTGTTAAGAATTCTAGGCAGGAACCAGGCGTGGTGGCACATGCCTATAATCCTAGCCCTTGGGAGCTGAGGCAGGAGGATCACTGCAAGGTCAAGGTTGATCTGAACTGCATAATGAGACCCTGTCTCAAAAAACCAAAAAGAAATCTAGGCAAGGATGATCAAAGGTTGAATCTCAGTTTTTGATTAGGTACATTTGGCATTGTCTTCTTTTGATGTCCATTGCTTTACTTTGTGTTTCATGGGTGGCTTTTCCTAGTGATTTTAATACATCTAGGACAGCAGTTCTCAAAATTTGGCATGCGTTAGAATCATCTGTGGACACTGTTAAAATTCCTTAACCTCATCCTTAGAGTTTAAGGCAGAGTCTGGAAATTTACATTTCCAACAAGCTAGTAAGTGATGCTGGCCTGGGGACCACACTTTGAGAATCACTGCTTTAAATCCATGCTGATTATAAAGCCTACTTATGCTCTCAGTGCAGCAAATCCTCACCTTACAGACAAGTCCCATTCTGGGAGAATACTCGTAAGTCGGATTCATTTGTAAGTCTGACGAAGAGTCTTATACACCCTTGACACACCCCCAGACATCCTGAGCAATGTGCCACTGTTCACTGCCACACCATAAAATCAGCACACAGCAGCACAAGGTGACAATATCTGCAGATGGTGACATACTCTCATCATTTGTTTGCATCTTTGCATTTGTAATATGAAGTCTGCTTGCATCTGTGAAAGTACACAACTTGAG
Source organism: Dolichotis patagonum (assembly GCA_004027295.1). Lineage (NCBI taxonomy): Eukaryota > Metazoa > Chordata > Mammalia > Rodentia > Caviidae > Dolichotis > Dolichotis patagonum. Next base: position 14,044 of record PVJX010023435.1, on the reverse strand, counting down.
TGTCTGTAAGTCAGGGAATTACTGCACTGCATTAAATACAAATTTGAATGTGTATGTTTTGGACCTTATGAGGGTTTTTTTGTATCTCTAATGTATCTCTGTTGCATTATGTTCATGCGTTCATAATTTTATTTACCCAGTTGACTTCTCAGTGATTTAGTCAGTAAAGTTATGATCACTAGTTTTATTGGTTGTATTTTGTTTCTCAGTTACACTGCACTTAGTTGGCTGGTTTTAGAGTATTTTATCACTAAATATTCCTAAACCCTTGTATTGGCCACTCTTTCACTAGTATAACAAAATACCAGAGGCAAGCTATATTATAAAGAAAAGAAGTTTATTCAATTCACACACGTGGAGGCTGGAAGTCCAAATGGCATGATATAGGTTCTGCTACCTCACCATAGCATGGTAGGAATTTATGGGTAAATCTGTGCCCATGCCTAGTCTCTGTCCCTCTTCTAATAAATCTATGAGACTTCAATCATGGGGTTCCCACCTCAAGATGTTATCTAAACTCAGTCACTTTTCCAAAGGCAGCGCCATTAAATACCTAGTTGCATTAATTTTCCATGCTATTAATATCATTAATATATGACTTTAGGGATTACCCTAAATTCCAACATTCTTTGTAAGATCTGTGCTCTTTTCCTGTGCTGGTTGCTGATAAGATCATCTTCTGCTCTTTGCATCCGCCTCTTGGAGCTGTGCTTTACATCAACCAGTCCCTTAAGTCTTAGGCCCCCTCACAGCGCAAGAGCCTCATCTGTGCCTGAAGGCTGTGGCTCTGTCTTCTCGCAGATGCTGATGGACCACTTTGCTGTGTGGGTCACCAGACAGCACTGACTGCAAGAAACTCTCTGCTGCACTTGTTTTCTTTGACTCTGCTTTATCTCAAAGCTCTCGTGGTCTCTAGTGCTTGAGTCTCACAGGTCCTCTGGATTCGTCATCATCAATCCCTTAAACCCTTAGACAGGCACAGTGCCTGAGATCAATCCCTTAAACCCTTAGACAGGCACAGTGCTGCTGGGGAGACTTTAGCCTAGGAATAGTAGCTGCTTTTCTCAGGAGTCTTTTCCTGTTCCTGCTTTCAAATCTTTCCTCCTTTTTTTCACAGAGTCAGGATAAGAGACAAAACAGCTGTGCTTTATGTTTGAAAACTGCAACTCATATCGAAAATGCTGTGATTGCAGCAGAAAACCTGTTGTCAGCTTCTTTCTTCCTTCCTTTTCTTTTCCTTCCTTTCTTTTCCTTCCTTTCTCTTTCTTTCTTTCTTTCTTTCTTTCTTTCTTTCTTTCTTTCTTTCTTTCTTTCTTTCCTTTTCTCTCCAGTTCTCAGAAATAGGCAAGGCTTATTCTCTTATTTCAATGTAACTTTAGGTATATTTGAACCACACAAGCAAGGCTTTTTCATTGTTGGAGACTTCGAAGATACCAAAAGCAAAAATAGGAAAGTAGGGGCCGGGGAGTTAGCTCAGCAGGCATAAGTGCCTGCCTTGCAAGCACGTGGTCGTGAGTTCAATCCCTGGTACCAAAAAAAAAAAAAAAAAAAAAAAAAAAAAAAAAA
>PVJX010023435.1:0-12378 GCA_004027295.1 Dolichotis patagonum | reverse complement strand
CACTGCCCAACATGACCCTCATCTGTCCACAAGAGGCCCTCAGGCCCCTCTGTTGAATGTTCAGTCGGCCATAGGCTGCTGAGAAATGTGAGGGAATGCATTTATAGTACTATAGTACAAAGGCACAGGAATAAAATCAGCATGGTACTGGCAAAGAAATAGACCTGAGGATAAATGGAACGGGTTAGAAGATACAAACACTACTACAAATACACTCAGCCATCTTATATTTGACAAGGGGGCTAAATGTGTTCACTGGAAGAAAGATAGCCTCTTTAATAAATGGTATTGGAAAAATTGGCTTTCCACATGCCAAAGACTGAAAATAGACCCATGTCTATCACCATGCACTGAACTAAAGTCAAAATGGATCAAGGATCTAAATATTAAAACAGAAACACTAAATCTACTGGAAGACAAAGTAGGTAAAAACCTTGGAGACACAGGGTAGGGAGAGAATACGTGAATAAAATGTAAACTGCACAGGAAATACTTCAAAGACTCAACTGGGATCTCATCTTACTAAAAAGTTTTTGCCCTTCAAAAGAAATCACCAACAAAATGAAAAGAAAACACATAGAATGGGGAAGAATTTTAGCCAACAATCCCTCAGACAAAGGACTTATATCCAGAACATATAAAGAATTGCAAAACATCAAGCCCCGAAAATTCAAAGACCCTCTCCAAAAATGGGCATCAGCGATGAACACACATTCTCAGATGAAGATATACAAATGGCAAATAAATACATGAAGAAATGTTCACCATCACTGGCCATTCGAGAAATGCAAATTAAAACAGCATTGAGATTTCATCTAACCCCGGAAAGAATGGCTGCCATCAAGAAAACAACTGATAACAAACATTGGTGAGGATGCGGGGGAAAAAAGAACACTTCTCTACCATTGATGGGAGTGCAGACTGGTGCAATCACTGTGGAAATCAGTATGGAGATTCCTCAAAAGACTAGAATTGGAAATTATATTCAATCCAGCTATACCCCTCCTGGGTATTTTCCCAGAAAAATTGAAAACGTCAGGTCACAGAGATATATGCGCACCTATGTTCATAGCACCACAATTTGTGATAGCTAAATCTTGGAAACAACATAAATGCCCATCAACTGCAGAGTGGATGGAAAAAATGTGGTATTTTTATAGAATAGATACTACTCAACCATAAAAAATGATGATCTTGCAGCCTGTATAGGTAAATGGAAGCAACTTGAAAATATCCTCATTAGTGAAACAAACAAGACTCACATGAGTAAATATAACATTGTCTGTCTAGTGTAAAAAATAATAAAAACTGACCGAATACTGGGATCCATAGAGTATGATAGATATTGTGAAAGTGAAAGGAAAGTGCTGTAAAGAGTATAAGGGTATATATAGTGTGTAAGACAGATGACCATTTTACTGAATTTCTGTTGGAACACTGAACAGAAGGATTTTCTGTCAATGTTTGAGTGTCTAGCCACTACTTAAGCTTTGATTTTGTGACTTTGGCAACTATTTTTTTAAGAGGACAATGAGTAATGTATCAACTAGTGATTATATGATGAGAATTTTTTTTATTCGGTATCGGTCTACCCTTCTTTTCTGCTTTTCTATTTTCTTTTATTTCTTTGAGGTTCTTAACTCAGTACCTGTTCTATACGGAGAGGCTGAGGACTCACGCTTGGACGACTAGACCTGTCGTATTCAGAGTGATCTTCCTCAGGGCTGAAAGCATTCCCCACCCCAGCCTTGAGCACAGATTTTTGAGGATAAATGGAACAGGTTAGAAGATACAAACACTACTACACCTGCCGTGGGGCAGAGCTGTGCCTTGACTCTGCTGTCTTTTGGGGATCTCATTTCTCCCTAATGACCAATAGAATATTTTTATGCCTCACCTATCCATTACTTGACGCCCATGAAACAGTTTATGATAGAATTTCAAAGGACAGATTCAGAAAAGACCCTACATTTTCCTGCACCTTCAATGAGTCTTCAGTGAGCTCCTTTCATTGCGAGTCCGCTGCTTTAAATGATTGTTCTTAACGTGTTAATGCAGCGCTGGGCGCTCTTCCGTCGGTGGCTGGGCCAAGAGGCAGAAATCCCCGGGGAAGAGTCTCAAGCATAAAGTTAACAGGACAGGCTGCAGCGCTTCGGCTTCCCGCAGTGCATGGAGCAGCTCGCTCGCTCCCTGGAGCTGCGGTCCCCTCTAGTGGCCGTTTCTCCTCCCACTGACTTACTCCGCGGCGGCGCTGCCCGCCGGCTGGGGGCTCCAGTGCGATTGTGGCAGCCGATTCTGCATATCTTTGAGGTCAGTTGAATTCAGAGCTTTTTCATCCGTCTTGCATGACTGTGAAAGAAGTTTCCTGACGCACGGGAACAATAATTAGTATTTCCTCTGGTCAGGCCTGTGATCTTTGCAGATGCATCCTTTCCGTGTTTGGTCAGGGAGGCTGCAAGCGGGGTTAAGGGCACAGAGACGTGGTCAGTGCTTGCTAGGGAGCAGTTCCGCTAGGAGCCGCTCTGTGAGCACCGCTCTGTGCTCTGCGCGTTTGCTCACTGCTTAGAAACTGCAGGGGATCTGAGCAGTTTTCTTAAACTCTTGAAGCACTTTGGTTTATATTACAGGTCCTAGAAATGTCTTCTACTGAACTGTGTAACTGGTCCATTCAGTTCTGGACAATTTTGTCTTTTAATATAACTTTAGCTCTGAGCATAAAATCTTGCACGTAGGATGTACTTACTAATCGGCAATCAATAAATTAGTGAATAGGTGGTTGTGTGTGGATGGCGCCTTTTTTTTTTTTTTTTCAGAATCATTACAGACTTAGGACCAGTCTTAGGAAAGATAGCACTGGGTTTAATAACAAAATATTCCAGTTTGTCAATCTTTCCCCGGGAACAAACTCAAATTCCATAGGACAGGCCAGGCCTGCTCACAGCTTATGAGGTTGCTTTAGTTTAGGCTGCAGACTTGTGAAAGGCAAGGATGCTCGTGCTGCTATCTCCGGACTCCGCAGTCTCACCTATTCCCAACAGGGGTGTGCTGCTGCCGAAGGGGCCATGTCCCGGGTGAGTGTCTGGGAACATGCGTCAGAGGAACTGACAAAGACCTACATAAAACTCTATAGCCCTGCCCACCACCGCATTGAAGTAATCTGTGATTCTTATTCTGGAATTTAAAATATTTCCATCATACAATCCGTCTGTTACACCTTTGATTTGAAAGATTAAAGACATCTAACTGGAGGACTATGAGTCAGTGCAACCACACAGCAGCCCCTGGATGGGCTCCCCGGGAAAGGTGGTTCCCTCCTTTGCCTCCGGCGACCTCCCCATTCCCTTTGACATCCCTTTACTTCTCTGTTCTGTAACACAGATCTAGGTCCTTGCCAGGCACTTACTACCTGTGTCCCAAGGCTCAGCACAGCCCTTCCCCTATCATCTTGATCTTCTGTTGCATTTTGACAGCAACCATGCCAAAGTGAGATGGGGTGGGCAGTTGTTAAACCAATTCCACTCTATAACAAACTATGACTCCTGACCATAGCACAGAGCTTCCTGTGTCCTCATACAGTTCTTTTGTTTGACTGAATATCTCAGTTTGTTGTTGTATTTGCAAATTGGGAGCCAATCTGAACCAGTGAGGGAAGCGAAGGGCAGTACCCTGAATTTGCCTTGAAAGGCCAGGCAAGCTTGTGTGTTTGCTGACATTTTTCTTCACAGAACAGTTTCTTCTCCATAATAGTTTAGATCTAAAAGGTTCCCCCCAAAGTCTGATGTGTTTGAAAGGTGACTGGGTCATGGAGGTGCTATTCTCATTAGTGGTTTCACTCACTGATTTCAAGTGCTGCTGAGAAGTAGAGCCTGCTTGGAGATGAGTCACTGGGGGTGTGACCAGGAAGGGTGTATTCTTGTCTCTGGATCTTCCTTTTGTGCTCTACTTCTGGGATGCCATGGGTTGAGCATCTTTCCTCTGCCATGTTGTTCTGCCTTGGAGCCAGCAGAATATGGGCTGAGTTCTTGAAAAACCATAAACCAAAATAAATGTCTCTTCCTTTAAGTTGTGGGTGTTGGATATTTTGTCCAAGCAAAGGGAAAGTTACTAATCCATTTCCTATTTTCCTGGAAAGATTACTGATGGATGGGTGGCCACTGTCTCTTGGCCACTTGGGCTCCTAAGCCTTAATGGTCAGACATCAGCCCCAGCAGCTCCCCTCTTCATTAGGGCTCATTAGGCCCTCAGTGCAAACAGAACCCCTGTTTGCAGGAACAGGCACAAATCTAGGATGATGTGCCTGTATTTACAGTGAGTGTGTATGTAGTTTAAGGCTTGCACTGATTTACACACATTTAGCTTATTTATGCTGCATACAGGTGTATGCAGGTGAACTGAGACATGTATGTATAAAGTGGAAGTGACACTGTATGCATGGATGAGTGGAAAGTGAATTAGGACTTGCTAAAGTTTCACTTCTCAAGTTAATCAACATTGCATCTCAGGTTGAAGAGACAATGTAGTGACTCAAAGACGTGACCACACAAGCCACCTTTCAGCTCTGCCACTGATTAACTTGTAGACTCTCACAGTTACCTAAGCTCCTTATACCTCACAAGGCTGTTAGAATTAAATGTAAATGCTGAGTGCAGTGATTGGCTACTCCATGAGTGCCCATGATAATTGCTTGCTAAACTGAAATGCATATTGGTAGCTGCAAGAATTACCTACAAATTGTGAGGATGTTTTAAGCACTTTAGATGCATGTGGTTTAAATTTCAGTTGAGAATAATATGAATGTAACAGGATATTCCACCAAAAAATGTTCCATCTGCTACCCAGTATTCTAAAATAATTGCTCTGAGACAGATTTTCCTATTAGTGGAATGGCCTTAATTTGTTACAAAAATCTCAAGCCAAAAAACACTCTTGGGGATGTTGGGAAGAACTTGTGTCTTTTGTGAGTGGGTTAGCAGAGGAGATAATATTGTGTGGATATGCAGACCTATCCAGCAGCATAGAAGACCAGGATATCTTGGGATGGACAGAACTGATATCCCAAGTACTGTAGCCTGCAATAGTGTACACAAGGAGTTCCTGTGGGAGACACTGAGGTGGACTCTGGCTAAGGATCCTCTGAAAAAAAATTTCCCTAGAGTGACAGGGAAACAGGATTAATGGACCATCAGGCTTCGGCTTAGGGGCAAGGTAGCCTGGGCTGCAGAATGGCCCCAGTGCCCCTGCAGTGCCTGTGTTGTGATCTGAAGCTTCTGGCCTCAGCGACCTGTGAGAGTCTGGAGCACTCCATGAGTAGAATACAGAAGGGGTGTCCTCTTTCGAAGACCTGATAGGAAACGGTCATTATCATGGTGTAGACCACACCCCCACCCCCGTATCTCTGCAGTGTTTTTGTAACCTGCCATACAGTGGAACTCAGGTTACAATAGAAACGCTTCCCACCATGCCAAGTTCTCAGACCATCATGAATCCTGGATCTGAATAGCATTTGTATTTCATTGACTAAAACAATGTCAGGCCTGAGAGCTGATACAGGATGTCCATTGGAATTCTAGAAAAATGGCAAGTAGGTGAGGATGGTATGAGAAGCTGGAGGGATGGGGTCTGCTTGTGAAAAGTTGAGCTTGACAAAGTACATATAATAAGACATTAGAAATACTCCAAACTTCTGTGATCCTGCCTCCGTAGTGTCCTTTCAGGTTTTCCTTTTATTTTCAACTCCTGGTTTGCAAGCTAACAATGTCACATGACATCTTCACTCTAAGTAATAGTGCTAACATGAGTCTCAACATTTCCAGAAAATGTAACAAAAATTTATCCGGCTTGTAGAAAAGAGAATGTTTCCTTAGAAATACCCACATGTACTTATGTGTTCATTCTCTTCATTCTGCTCTGAGAGACTTTCATTTCTAACTGTGCTGTCTTAGCTAACGCCTTAAGTTTTTCTTAGCAGATAATTTAGAACTACATGAACATTATCTAGTTTTTAGAAATTGACTTTAACTGATGATTTATTAGGGCAAAAGATAATTTGGTATTATTTCTTTTGGGACAAAAAATGTGTATTATACAGCTTTCAGACTCCAAGTAAAAATTGGCCAACTTTCAGATATCTTATTCATGACCCTTTCTAAGTGAATGATCACTAAGTTCTTCATGCAATTAACTTGAAATAAAGCCCGAATCAATGATAAATAGAATTGACTATAGTTTAGGAAAAATCTGGCATGGCAATTAATAATAATAGGACTTATGTGAATGGAACGAAAAATGAGTTCTACTGTCAACAGTTTGTGATTTCCATAGTACTTGGGGTCAAGGATATTTTGAAATTGCAGGTTGCAGCTAATGAGCTCTTGATGAAGGCATTCTTTCCTTTTAAAGCAGCTAAATGTTACTCCATAGAATATAGTTCTAATTTAATATTTAGTAAATTTAGTTTCAGTCACATTTATTGAGTGATTTTTCATTGGCTTTGCCTGGTTAAAAGCAGAAGGAACTAACCTCAGGAAAAAATAAAATTATTGGAAAATTAGGAGTAGCTCATGAAGTTGAAGGAAAGGCTGAAAAACCATGATGGAGTTTTAAGGATCAGTATATGACCTCCCTTTCCTCCTGTTAAGAATTTGGGGCAGGTGATAAATACCCATAAGATTTATAGAAATAAAGGTTTAAAATCACTTTTATTGTCTATAACAGTGATTGTACTGTGTAGTCTTAAATCTGTAGTCCGGTGAACTTACTAACACGTCTCTGAATTAGACCTACCTATGCAGACACTGGCTATATTAGGCTTCTCTAGAGGAACAGAATCAATAATCAATAATATATATTCACTAGATGAGCTTACAGGATAAAAGGCGGGTTATTCCACCATGGCTGTCTATACACTGGAGATTCATCAGATGCAGTAGCTACTCAGCCCAAGAAGCTGGAAGTCAGAGAACAATCAGGGATCAGACCAATCCATGCCTGAGGCCTGGGAGCTGGGGAGCTGCTGACACTAATCTGCACTGAAGGCTGAAGAGGGTGGAATCTGGTGTGCACAGACGACGGCAGCAAAAGACACACACGCTGAGGTAGAAGCTTTCAAACGTAAGCTGACTGCTTTCTTTTCCCTTTCCTTCCATTCCAGGCTGTAGGGCTACTGTACGGGACTATTCACAATGGGTGGGCCTTTGTCCTGAGATTGCTGGCCCACATGTGGGCAGTATCTGGACACCTTAGACATCCCCAGAAGTGGGCGTCACTAATCTGCAAGGCATCTCTCAATCCAGGCAAGTGGACAATGTCATTAACTGTCACACATGCAGGGCTGGACAAATGAAGGCATCCTTGACAAAGACAAGCTCCTTACCACCTGGCAGAGAACAAATAGAATGTTCTGGAAGCCAGTGAAGCTGAAAAGAAGAGAGTAGCTACCTAGGGCCCATCAGGTCCCTTCCGTAGTCTGATTCGTCAAATAATTCACTGTTACAGAAAGGCAAGCAGAGTCCTGAAACTAATGAAAGCCCTGAAACAAATGGAAATCTTCCACACAGAAGTGCGAGGCCAGGGAATTATAGCACTGCCAGCTGTGCGGTTTGGTTTGTGCAGTGCACACTCTGGGCATCTTTCAGGTGCTGTGCCATCAACAGGCTTCACTCCAAAACCAAGCTAATGTAGGATCTTCATCTCAAGGAGGCTTTCTTTACTACTTTATTCTTAAGAAAGTGCTGGCTTTGACTGCCCAGTTTGTTCTCCGACTCAGTTCTTTGGAAAGGGTTCCAGCATTATGACATGGCTTCTTATTTATTTTTAAATTGACAAATAGTACTGGAATGTATTTGTGGGGTACAAAATAATGTTTGGATATATATATATATATATATATATATATATATATATATATATATATATTAGAATGATTAAGTAAAGTTACCGCCTTTTCCCCAAAATAAGACCTAGCCAGAAAATAATCAGCCTTGAAAACTAGAGATCAAAAATGCTAGCACCAATCACCCTATCCTTAATTTACCTACCTTCCAGATTATCTCTTTTATCTGCCTCAGAAAGGATTGTTAGTTACTTTGGGGGTGGAGGCTGGACTGGGCATCTTTGGCTGTGATATAGTCAGAAACTTAGCTAAGGGGATGGGATAGCATTTCTCACGGGCTACTGGATAAGTTGTGACACTTTTAACTGATTAAAATCAGGAGAAGGAATGCTTGAGAGACAGAGAATACTGATTATCAGCTCTGATTTTACTTTGGAGAGCTCAAATTCAATGTTATTCTTGGTAGGGGATCAGTTAACATCTCCATTGAGACACATACCACACATTCCACACAAATCATCCTTTCAAAGTGCTCATCTCCAGGGTTTCCAGGATCTTTGTAGAGTTGTGCAAACCTCACTGCAGTTTTAGATTCCTTTCACCGCCTCTTGAGGAAAACTAATATGTTTTAGCTATAACTTTCTAGTCCTCCATATCCCCCAGCTTTAAGCAATCACAAATCTATTTTTTTTGTCTCTATGGATTTATTTGTTTTAGACACTTCAGATAAGTAGAATTACCCATGATCTTTATGATGGACTGCTTCTGCTGAAAGTTTCAAGGTTTATCCATGTTATTGCAAGTTATCAGTACTTTACTTCTCTTTCTGGCTGAATAGTATTCCACTGTATCAATAGACCACATGTTGTTTAGTTGTTCATCAGCTGATAGACATTTGAGTTATTTCCATGTTTAATCTATTATGATCAATGCTTCTCTAAACACACAGATACAAGTTTTTGGGTGGGATACACGTTTTCATTTTTCTTTAGTATATAAATAACAGTGGAATTGCTGGGTCTATGTTTATTATTAATATCATCTATTATTACTACTAATATTATCACCACCACTACCACTATTAGTACTAATACTACTGCTTTATAATAGCAGAGTTTGAACCCAGGCCCTTCTAGAGGAACTATAGCCATTTTTATTTTTTATTCTGAGACAGGTTCTTGCTAAGTCACTAAGTTGCCTAGGCTGGGCTTGAACTTGCAAACCTCCCCCCACAGCCTCCCTGACAGCTGCTAGTTTATCCTTCTGAGCAGCTGTTAGGTGAGTTCCTCAGTGACTGCACAATTTTACCTGCTGCCACAGAATGTGTGGGTGGTGATTGTTACACATTCTCAACAATACTTGTTTTATTTGGCTTTAACCATCCCAGTGGTTATGGTTTCAACTTGCATTTATCTGGTTACTACTAATGGCCACCATCTTTCCATGTAATCATTTGTATATCATTTGTATATCTTCATGGGAGGAATTTCATTTGCTCATTTTTAGCTGGGTTCTTTGCCTTTTCATTATTGAGCTTGAAGAGTTCTTTATATGTTCTAGATATAAGTTCTTGTAAGATACTTTGCATGATCAAAATATTCAAAATATTTAAATTTTAAGAAGTATTACTATAAAAGGCACTTTGACATTATCTCCCTCAAAATGCTCCTCTTGGCTTCAAACACACTTACCCTGTCATTCTTGCCACTTTGTGAAGCTGTTCTGGAAGTTTTGTTTTGTGACTCTTTAGTAGGTGTGAAAAAAAATACAGTGAATGTTCCTGCTGATACCATCCAGCATAAAGGCTTATAAAAACATTACCACGTGTCCTTACGCACCCTATTCCCTGGATCCGGCACCATGAGGCTTCTGGCTCTTCCTAATGGCCACGAAAAGTGAGCATTTTGAATCCATTGAGGATACTGAGGCAGTCGTGAGAACACGACTAAAGCCCAAAGGAGGACTTCAGAGTTGCTTTGAAAGGTGACAAGAATGATGAGATAAGTGTGCTTGAACACATGGAGACTGTTTCCAGGAAGATCACTGGAAATTTTTTTTTACTGTAATAATTTTTTTTTAAATTATTCATTCATCGTATCTTTCAATTGTACCTCATACATTGTTTGCAAATATTTTCTCTCATTGTAGGTAATGTCTGTTTGCTTTCTTGAAAGTGTTCCTGAAGTACAAAAGTTTTAAATTTTGTTGAGGTGCTCATAGGCTGCACTTCTTTTATTAACATAACTACACATTTATGAACATGTCATCTTTTCTTTCTGGTTTCTATTATATACTTTTTGATATCTTGCCATTACTGAAAATATTATAATCTACATATATGTCCCCCATATGTAGATTATAATATTTTCATCAAAATTTATTTAAAGACTACTGCAGCATATTTCCATAGTTATAATACTTCTCAGAAGATGCATTCTAATTTGATTGTGGAGATAGGCTACCATAGTCTTTAAATAATCATGCCCTATTATCTATTATACTTTAATTCAAACCATGCTTTAATTCTAGAATTTGGTTAGTATATATCTTTATGATGTGCATTAGATTCTATCAGACCTTTTCCATTACTGGCATAAGCTCAAAATATTTTTATTTTTACCCAGCATGACATTAGGGGGGAAATCCCTTACTTTTTATTTCTTCTTCTGGAATAGGATGACTATTTCAACAGGAGTCCAGATTTTCTCCTACATTCCAGACACTGAAAAAGAAATGCTTGTTTAGATGTGTCAATCCTCCAAGAGTGTGAAAATTCCCTTAATGATGTCTTTCCAGTCAGAAATTTCCCTTTGCTCTAAAAAAATGTGAAATATTCCTTTTCCCAAAAGATATTTTCAAAAGTTACTGTTGGCTGGGCAAAACTCAATCAGTACATGATGGAATTTCTTTTGTTTTGTTTTTAAGCAGTACTTTGAATTCAGAAACTGTCACTTTTACAGAATTTCCAGTCTGATTACACAATCAGTCAGATTGGCGGTAACAAAAGTAAAGCATCATCTTTTAATCTATTTAATCTATTTGGGTTAAGTCCATATTATTCCCAACTCGATGTAGGCTTCATGACTTGAGTACCTCCTTTACTCTCAAACTCAGCCATCCTTCCTTCCTATCCCTTCTATACATGGAGACATAGGTTAAGTGGTGCATTTATTTGGGGTTTAGGTATCTGCATGATTTATTGATATCTGTGTGACAAAAGTTTCAATTTTTTATTCCTGTGTTCTGTTTTGTTGGTTAGTTTCCAAATCTTCCAAATGAATCAGGGATTTATCTCCTTCACAATCCTAGTTGTACCACATAAGGGCCAGGAGACTGCCCAGAAGTGGCATAGTAAGCTACTGAAAACAGTTTTTAGATTGCAGGTTCCAAACCGGCTGATTATCTGCACCATTTGATGGATTTTCAAAGCTTCTCTTGGGGGTTCTGGTGAGAATATCTAAAAACCAGTGTGACAATCTGACTTGCAGAATCTCAGGGTGTGTTATCAGACTTGTGTCAGTCGAGTAATTTCAAGGAGATAGTTTAGATAAAAACAGGAAGACAGCCCAGTGCATGTCACCACACCACACTGACAGGCCTGTGTTTCTGTAATTGCAGCACTCTGGGAGGCTGAGGCAAGCGGGTTGCAAGTTCTAGCCCAGCCTGAGCAGTTTAGCAACTCTGTTTTAGAGGGAAAAAAAAGAAAAAAAGGCTAGGGATGTAACTCAGGTAAGGATCCTGGATTCAAACTTCAGACCACAAACAACAATAATAAAACAAGAACATGTAGACCTCTGTGATAGGAACTTTAAAAGACAGATTTTATTTTTCACACAGAACTGGATTGAGGGTCTGCAGTGTATTCCAGGTCAGATTCACATCATTCTGTTTCATTGTGAGGGAAGCTGCCTTCGCAGGGTGGTAGGATGATTCCAGGCCTGAACCCTCATAATGAGAAAACGCTGAGAATAGAGAGCCTACTTCCCAGTGCTGCAGAGACACGCTCTGTGTGCTGTCTAACCAGTGACCCACAGGACCTGCAATGCGGTGCTCCTGCATTAAGGGGATTTCTGTGTTTTGACAGATCCAGTCCCTAACTAACCCCCACTGCCCTAATCCCACCCAAGAAACAGCAACCAATGCAGACCTTCTTAAAATCCTTCAGCAAAACCCGAACTATTTGAAAGATATGTCCTTCTCCTCCTCATTGAGTGGCACCCACAGTCCCTTATAGTGTGCGCCTTGCAACCCGTCGGATGTGCTCACATTGCAGGTTGGTGCTGATGAGCTCTGCCTGATTAAGTTGGACAGAGACATGGGGAGAAAGTAAGCCTCTCTCGTGTAAGCTTTGCCCTGAATCGGTCCGGAGAGAGGAAGTTTTCTTGTGTGCTGTTGATTTCTTAGGTTAAGTAGCACTTGTCTCAAACCCATAGATTTATTGAGGAACAATAAAGGCATAGAGTTCTGCTGAGGATAGATGTTTGTTTTAGGTAGCAAGACAGGCAAGCAAGGCATGGTGAGAGTCTGGCCAAATAATTAACCTTTAT
>PVJX010023434.1:0-29262 GCA_004027295.1 Dolichotis patagonum | reverse complement strand
TGCCTGCTGTGCAAGTTGCCCTTTTCCAGTTTTGCACAGGAAAACTTGCAGGGCATTTGACATGGCAAGGTGTTAGTAAATAATACGTGGCAGCCTTCCATTGAGTGCTTCTGAGATTCAAGAGAACACCTTGGGAGAAAGGGACAGTTTTGTGTACTAGATCAAAAATAGGAAAGTCTCACCATGACTGGGTAATAGAAAATATTATCAAAGTATATCAGACTATAACAGCAACAAAGTATAAAACAGAAACAATAAGACTTGTGGCTATCCTTTACTGAACGCTTGAACTCTGGTAAAGTAACAAATATTTTTCACAGAGTATATGATATAAATGCATATACATATATTACTTTAAATTTGACAAACTTTTGATATAATATTTTGATATTAAAGCATTAATCTAAGTATGAGCGATCATATATCTTTCTCAGAGCCACACTGTTAACTAACTCCAGGGCTGTCTTTCTGCAGTAGGCGCATTTGAAGAGGAACAGCATTGAAAACATATGGTCTACTTGAAGCTTAATAAGGAGAAATAATACCATCATTCCTTCAAGTAAAAGCCTTGGGTCACCACTGATTTTCCTCTGTTTTACATTCCACACACAGTCACGTCATTTCTTCCTGCCTCTGACGTTTTGCTGGGATTCTAATATTCCTTACACATTCCCTGCAGCTGCCTATGACAGATGTAACATGTTCGTTCCTGGGTAAAACCGCCACCACCATTTCACTTGTTCCTCTGCTTGTATTCCTGCTTCTCCTCTCATCCACGCTGTGCAGAACATCCAGGAAGAGCTGTTAATTATTCAAATCAGATGAAATTAATTCTCTGTTTAAAAGGACTCAAACCTTCCTTTCTGTCCTTAAAATGTCAGCCTTGACCACAGTGACACGAAGATTTGTACCAGCCTCGACTTTGCTCCCAGAGACCCATCCAATCATTCTTCTAGAAGGTTCAGATTGCCTTCTGTCATTTTAAAGCAAAAAATACTTGTTTAGCTGACTTATTGATTAAATAAAAATAGTATTATAAAACAAGAAATTATACTTTGCAGAGGTATATGCATCTTTTAAAATGGTAACTGAACATTTATACTTTATGAAAAACTCTGAATAGCTCCATATCTTATTTTCCACAAGTGTTATAAAACATTTTAGTTTTCAAAATTAGGCTGAGATTTTTTAAAGAAGAACTGGTATCTTTTCATTATTTGTTAAATACTCAGGATCTGTGTTCAAAGTCAAGCTCAAAAACTAAATTTTCCAACTGATTGCCAATGTCTAATGACAACTTTTTAAATATTGTATTACATTACTTTATAATTTTTTGTAAGGTATTTCAATTTATATCTGAAAGCAAATGAAAACATTCTCAATATTAGATGATCAATTCATTGAATTCCTAATGTAAAACATCATTACATATGTGTATTATGAAGGAGTCACTGTGTACTGTATAATACTTAATATATGAAGTTCATGAATAAATGGAAGATCACACATAATTTTCAAGATTCTTCAAATTGAAAAATAGTTTGAGAAGTATAATTAATGTCAAATTATATGACATAGTCTCAATGTATTGACATATTTTGAAGAAAAAGGAAATAGGTTTATCAAGTAAACTCTACCAAACAAGAAAGAATTTAGGTTGACATGAAAAAATAAAATAGAAATAGGTAGAACATATTCTCAGTAAGATGTTCATACGAAACAATAGAGGGAGCAAAAAATGTACATGCTGTTTGTAGGACAGTGTGGGCCTGACAGAGAATATTTATACCGGGTGGATTTATAGTGCGCTGAATAACTGCGCCTTCTGTCTAGTGCTGCTTGACAGACTGCCGTAGCGCAGTCCACATTGCTCTGGTTCAGATGAGGATCTTATTTTAAAATTACTGTAAGTTAAAGCTCTTTGGGGCTGCGGATATAGCTCAGCAGCATAAAGGCCTGCCTGACAAGGGCAAGGTCCTGAATTTGATTCCTGATACCGAAATAAATAAATAAATAAATAAATAAACTGAAAAACGTCGTCATCACATCATTATTGTGCACTGAAGAACTGAAATGCAAACTAACTTTAGTTGTAGATAGAAATGAATCTTATTGATTTTATTTTACTTGGTGGTGAATTGTAAGAAGGTTGGATTCCTCTAAATAAAATATGTGGTTTTTCTCTTACTGCGTTGTCAACATTCCATGAGAATGGGGTCATAGACTATGTAAGTGAGTGCCCCCGACAGGTCTGAGGCCATGGGCGCTCCAGAAATCTAATCTGGAAAAGAACATGGTGCAAAGAAGTGAAGGGAGCCAATATCAGCTCGAGCTCAAACGGGTCCCAGCTGAGCGTCTACATGTATGCCATTCTGCTTGTGGTGCACTTATATGCTTTTCCTATAATATTTGTTCTTCCCCTATTGTCCCATTTTCCATGACAGATACCAAATAGCGTAGGACATTTGGAAGAAAAAGAAGTCCTTTTGTTTCATAACCAAACATTAATCTGCAAATTGTAGCATTTATTTCCTGTGCTGTTCCATGAGGAATACTCTAATGGACTCGTAATAGACTGTCATTATCACATCAGCAAAAAGTAAGGTGCCTTCGGTAGGATAAACTATTATATTACAATTAAGTATGTCCAGTGGACTCATTGTTACTTCCACTAAATTACACCCAAACGCTTAATTATGAAAGTTATTGGGGGGCATAATTAAAATGTTTCTCTGTCTCCAGAAAAGAGAAATGCTTCCAAACAAAACAATATGACTTTCCTATAGAAACTTTTATAATCATGGTTCAAAAGTGTCCTCACATCCCCAAGGAAACACAATTTTTAGCGTCAGACACTTGTAAACTGAGTATGAAAATATTTTAAAGCTGCTCTTTTCTTAAAGGAAAGGGGTTTTGGGGATGGGAGGTAATTGACCATTACTTGGATAACTGATTAGGGAAAATACCTGTTTGAGGAGAGATGCTTTCTGTAGCCAAGGGAGGTCACTGAAGTATTGGAAGCAGAAGAGTATGAAAATAGGACTTCTGTTTCCAGAGATGCATTCATTGTCTCTTTTGTAGCAGAATCTTTGTTTTTCTTTGAAAATGGATGATTATTTCCTCAACTACCAAAGATCTTCTTTTAAGCATGGTATTTTCTTTCCTAATGGTTCAAATGATCCGTGGATAACTTGTCCTAAATTTTCTCAAATTTTAACTGTATTTATATGACTACATACTCATTCTAGCTATTTCCTACTACACATATAAAAAATATGTAAGTTAAAGTAGAGAAGTAGTTTTGAATCTGAAATAAAATGCTCACTGGACTTCCAAACCATTTGTTTTCCTGTAACTGTCAAATTGCTTAGAACCAGACTATAAAAGAAAAAAAAAAACTCAAGCCACTTCTCTGCACACTTATAAAGAAGCACAGTTAGTCACATTTTCTTATTACTTGTGCTTTTGGAAATGTGAAGAAATTTCAGGATTACTTTTCAATAAGAAAAAAGAACAGGGTGAGTTTCTCTGTTCTTGCTATTTCTGCATGTACTTTATGTAAAATATCTTAAATTATTTGTACAATGATACAAGTTAGGAATTTGCTACGAATTTACAGACAGTAAATATAAATATCCAAAGGGATCATTCTTATCCAGTGCATTTTTCCATTTATTTTAGTCACACTTTTACAATACAAAACATGAATAAAGTTTTCTTGGTCAGAGTGAATGGTTTTCTTCATAGATACAGGTATTATATAGTGACTTTACTCTTAAAAACAGTTTTGCATTGTAGATTAGGCAGTTTATATTTCATCCAGTCTTCATTTTGTTGGATGACAGCCCTCACTTCAAATTGCATTTTAGAATACGATCTGCACCCCAAGATCTCTCCCGGTGGGTTTCATACTCTTTGAAGCAATTACCTTTTACTGTTTTGATTCTCCTGTCTCCCTTATAAACAGAAACCAATGTTTGGATCCATGACATGTATCAAATTAATTTAATGGCTAAATTTGTAGAGCATTTATTAAACTTCGAGAAAGCTCTAAGTCCATGAGATATATCAACTTTACAGTGATGCTATGAGGATACTGTGACAATTATTTACATCACAGAGGAGACAGTTGAGGCACTAAAAGCTAAACAGTTAAATGGCTTCCTCAAGGTCATACAAAAATTGAGTGGAGAGACCCAAAAAGCTGACTTCTATGATTTTAACTGCCATGCCAGTACTAAGATTGCCACCGTCTTACTTTCAAGTATAACACCTACTTTTATAACTATACACTGATTCACATTTGCACCATAAAGTTTATGAGGTGAGTAACCTGGTGGTGTAACCCTTAATGTACTAATAAGGAAACTGAGATTTGTTCCAGTTGAATAAATCAGCACTCAACATCTGACAGTTGAATATTGTTCCTGATTGAGCTAGAAGCAAACAACTTTAAAGTGTTATTGTATATGCTAATATATTTTTCCAACAAAAGTCCTGGCAAATTTCTGTCTACTACAAAGCATATATTTCATTTAAAAGTTAATACTGTGGGCCAGGCATGATGGGGCACACCTGTAATTCCAGTATTTGGGAGGTTGAGGAAGAAAGATCAAGAGTTCCAGGGCAGCCTGGGATACATAGTACAATCACGGTCAGTCAGTACTACCTAGTGAGACCCTTTCTCCAAAAAAAAAAAATGTATATTTCAGTGTAATTCTTAAGTATTCTCACCGTGTGCTCTCACACAGCTGCTGACTACATGAAGTGATGAATGGTAGTAATCCTTTAACAATACATGTGCATATAGAATCATTAAATCTCATGCCTTAAATATGTATGACAGTTCTTTATCAATTTCACTTGTTAAAATGGGAAGTATAAACACTTGGTTTAACATTGAAAAAAACAAAATAAAAGGAAAGGTTTGAAATAGAGAAGGTTTTCAGCCCTGTGCATGTTTTCACAAAATAATTACTGTGCAGAATCTCTGCTTGTGCTTTCCCACAAGTCTTTGCATCCCAAAAACTTTTCTTTCAGTCTTCCCAAATCTAGAGCTTCAAGCTGTAAATTTCTTCCTTTTATTAGTAATACTAATTTTTCTATGCTTATTCCTTGAGAATCTCTTTCAACGATACTTTTCTAGTTGTTAGAAAGTATATAACATAGAAAAAAATTAAACAAAATTTATTTTCCTCATTTTAACTTAAATCCTAAAAGAAATAGTGGTAATAGACATACACAGATAAGCAAGATTCATTATAGATCATTCAGTGATGAAGGGTAAAAAGAAAAATAAGGAAAATGAGACTACAGAAAGATAGAGTGTGCAATCTTAAATATGCTGATGACTGAAAAGTTGACATTGAACAAAGGCCTGAAGGAGTCAGAAGAGGCAGATGAAGATGTCCCCAAGGAAGAGAATTTTAGGAAGGTGGAAAGGATAAGTGGGATCATGTTAGTAGGAACCACAAACAGGCTCAAAGACTACAGCAGAGAGATGGTGAGAAAGAGAAAGAGGGAGTGAGACAAGAACCTACTGGAAGATTTGGAGCACAGGGAAGACAGTGATTTAAAATTTAAAGGTATCGCTCTGACTGCCAATTGCAAAAGCATTGTAAAGATGCAAGAGATTAAAGGGAGGTGCTGCAAAGTCCAGGTGAGGTGCTGATGGCTTGGTCGGGTTTGACAGTGGAGAGGATGTGACAAGGTTAACTTCTACATCTACATGGAACACACTACAGACAGTATTTACTGACACAGTGAATGTCACACCAGAGAATGGGCTGAGGGGACGATGTCACCTGTGTGGCCTTGGCAGCTGGGAGAAAAGGGATGGTAATTGAAAAGCATGTTGAGAAAGAAATAAAAGAAATTACCCTTGGACAACAAATAAATGAACTCTGAAGAATAAATGAACCAAGTGGATTCATTTTCAGACACAACAATGTGGAAAGCAGTTTTCTGTAAGTTAATAAAAAATTCTATGTTGATGTAGACAGTATTATCTGGACCTATGCTCTTCATAAATAATACTTTAAAGATTAAATGGAGATATTTTTCAGGTTTTCTTTGTACCTGTTTGCTAGAATATACTCATTGTTCCACCAATATTCAGAAGTTCTCTTTCATTCTTTTTCTAATCAATATTCAATAATAAATAGGAAAAAGGTTTATTTTTCAGTAAAGCAACAAAACCTGCTTGGTGCTTTAGTAGTGCACACATAATTTTAAGCAGATTGGGGATAAGATTTTTTATCTAATTCTTCAAAAATTCAAAAGACATGAATTGAACTAAATCAATCTTATTTAATTTGGAAGTAAGACTATTTTCTTTTAAGCTCACACAGTGAGCTTAAAAAGAGTATGTGTGAGATCACATACTCTTATACACACAAATATGTTAGAAAGAAAATTTCTATGCACATTCCGAGGGCATCTGGACTGTAACACTCCTGAGTAGAAAATGCAGCTTCTACCACATCCTTTTCACATAAGGGAACACTGAAGTTTCAGTAAAAAAAGCCACGTAGCCACAGTCACCATGAAATGGCTGCTGAGCAAGACGTGAACTCCGATGTTTTAGAATCTAATTGACTCTCACCGCAATCAGGGTTTTTCTAATATAATTTACAGAAATTTAAATTCTGTTCCTCTGGTTTCATGGATTTGTCTTTTCTCTTTTTAGCTTAAAACATACTGGACAAGCTCATTGTTGGTTTCATTTGCTCCTTCAGCAGTGCTTTAGAGTTTTATTTAGGATTTGAAGCATTAAATTGTTGCTTTGGAAATGCACTTCTTTTTCTGGTCTGCTATCAAAGCCTCATATTAACCATTCAATCTGAAGTTTAAAATGTGTGGCTAGAATTTATTTTGACAACTTAATTGTAAATGATGAGTGTCATGCAGTTTATATAAGCAGAAAAAATGAAATTGTGCATTTATCACTATGTAGAATTAAATGCCATCTCACCATAATAGCTAAAGGTATCTTTTTCCAGATGGGTTCATCAGCTAGGTCTCACTTACATGTTGTGGTACCGGGCCCTGTGCAGTTCCCTTCTCCTCGGCTTTTTCCTGTGGAAAGTCCCAAGTGATGTGGAAATAAGCCATTGAGGCTGGAATCCACTGAATAATGTTCTGAGCTCAGATGAATTCATAGGCGTGGACACAGAACCCTAATTTTAGGAATGTCATCCATATTTAGTGATTAAACCACATATTTACAGGTGCTCATTCAAAAATATTTCATTTTATTAGTAAACTTTATGTCTCATGTTATCCAGACTTGTATAGTGTTTTCATTAAAAGGAAAAAGGAAGTGTTTGGCATGGGGAAATTATTTGTTATTAAGATGAATATACTCAGAACCAGGGGAGAGGGCATCTCACAGCGATGTGTAGTGGAATGTGTTGGGGTTTAGTGTACAATGTTATTGAGAAAAGATGACAAGGGCCCCGTGGGCCATTCAGGCCGGGCTCCATCCTCGGTGAAAACGGAGGTCTCTTCTTTTGTCTCCTGAAATGTGTCACCAAGATATTTTTAGTTCTCTGAGAGTAACTCTGCTCTCAGATTGAGGGGCTCACACTCTACACTGTGGAAAATGCTATTTATTATTGATACCACTATGCATATTCTATGGCATATAAAACACTTTAAATTTTCTACTGATGCCTTTGGCACAATGAAGAAGAAAACTTTTTAAAAGAAAAACATTGCCTCATGTATAATAAATTAATAGCAACTCAATATGTGGTTTTTAAAAGTAACTAAATGCATTCCAGCTATTTTTGAAAGGATTTTAGGCTATATGCAAATACGGAGTTCTAAAAATTTCAGTTTGGGGATTAGCATTTTCATGCTTTCTCTCCCTCAGGTTACTCTTGTCCTACCTAAAGAGTTTATATTCTTTCTAAAATTCTGTATATGAACAATGAATAATTAACTCTCATTTGTAAAATGTTTTATGGTTTACAATTTTGCATTTTGCAGTTTTAATCCATGTTCTCTTATTATCTGCAGAGAAACATCACAGGGTTAGTTCTATGTTCCAGGTGAGCAAACTGAGTCTTGGAAAAGTCGTGATAGGTCACTCTAGATATAATCAAACCAGGGATTGAAGAGTTCTTCTATGATCTGGCCCTGTAATAAATTCTTTTTAGGTTCTAATGTCTCTGCCTATTGCCTTTCTGCAAAATCAGTTTAGATAGATATTTCATTCTGCCCATCTGCTTACAAAACTTGGTTCCTGAAAGCTTGCTGTTGGACTATTTCTGTGTCTCTTGGCTGTGCTTTATTTCTGGAACTCCATCCTTCTTTTTGATCTTTAGTATGCATGAGGCAAAAAGTCAGATGTGAAGCAAGTACAAAAAAAGTAATGGTTGTCCCCAAAGGGTAAAGCCTGAATTTGTAGGGCAAGATGTGTGTGCTAAGTCTTGGGTTCTGAAAGGAGTTGTCATCTGCCACGTAGGTTAGATTTGTAAGTCACATTAACCACTCTGGTTCTCGTTCCTCTGAAAGAAGATAATCGGTCATTTTCCAACAAAGCTATTATGAGGAGCAAATGGTCTGTGAAAGTATTTTTTTGCTTTGTAAAGCTCTACATAAGGATATATCAGCTACTATAATTATCATTCTCATAAACCTCCCCAGAGCAATCAGTAGCAAGAGCTTATGCAAGTGAAATAGAGATACACACACACACACACACACACACATTTGAAGCCACAGTGAACATCACACTCTGTGCCAAGTATGAATCTTCAGCACAAATGCATATGTGAGAAATGCTTAAATGAGAAATTTAATGTATAATTGTTTTTCCTTAAAAGTACTTCAGTTTGTATCTGTATCTCATCTCACTTGATGGACAGTATATACAAAAGTACAAAGTTTTATGATACATCCAAGAAGTGGAGTGATCTCAATTATGGCTGATTATTTTATACTTATACAAATAATTTATTTGTTATGCTACCATTGGTGAGGTAAAACCACTGGCTCCACTGTTTCTTTGTGGCATGAGGTCTTTCAGGATGCCTGCAAACCTATTCACTTTGGATCTCACTGTCTTAAGGATACAGGCGATCATCCTCTGGCGCCTCATGTCTCCCCAGGTTAGTGCCGAAATCCTAGATTCTCTAATCTCTGACACTCCTAAACTTCTCTCCAGGCGATAGTTGTTTTCTACATTAGACTTCTCAGAAACATCCACTTCTAACTTTTCTTCCTCTGTGGCTCCTGTCATCAACACTGTAGAATGTCATACCACTTTGAATGAGGTTCTTTTTAAAATCACTATTTGTACAGGCCACTGAAGAAGAGACATACAAAGAAGCTGACTAGTGCTTTGAAAAGCAGAAAGAGAAAAATATGGGGAATATTAAAACAAATTATTATGCTAACAAATGCAAGCATAATTGATGACTGAAGTATAAATCTTTGAAACACCATATGCCTGTCATCCTGGATTGTGAAAAAGTGATAATCAAGAAACTGACTCAGGGAGAGTTCCTTGGTTATTTTTTCCAATTTTGTTTAAAGTTTTTGGGATTAAAATAAAGGTTAGATTCATATTCAGTGAGTTCAATAGTAAGGTTAAAGAAAGTGAAAAAGAGGGCGCAGGGGGAGATAAAGAAAGAGAGGAAAAGTGCAGAGAGAAGAGAATGAAGGATGTCACTAAATACTAGTACTGATGAGAATTATTTAGAATAAACTTTCACATATTATTGAGGAATGGATTCAGGTGACAGTGTTTGCTTTGTAAATTCAATTTTTCATTCAAATAAAGAAGAGTTCAAAAATATGAAGGAAATAATATACAACCAAAACTCAGCAAATATTAAATATTCATAATTATAGTGTTTTAATTCTTTTCTGATTATAAAGGCAGTAGAGAGAGAACCTTTGCAAAACATAGTGACTTGAACATTGTTTAATTTGTCATTTTAACAGTTATATAACACTACTTTATATATAATGTTATTTAAATGGGTACACTTGCTAGACATTTAAGTTGGCTCTATTTACAACTCACATAAATTTAATATTTATGCACATAAGTTTTGTTTTCATTTTAATTAGAGTATTATATAAGTAGATTTGGGAAAATTAAATTATATCTTCAAAAAAACAAATATATTTATGTCTCAATACATATGATAAGATTTTTCCACTGATTAATGTTTTAAAATTATTTTTAGAGTCATCTCATTGTCAACTTTTCTCCAAGTGTAATAATTATGAAGAAGTTGGAGTCCACTGAAATTAGCCCTATCCTATGTGTATTTTCAGTCAGTCCTTGATTAGAGTTGCTCAGAGAAGTAGAAGGCAAAATCAGTTAAGGATCTAGGAAGAAAAATATGTAAGAAGAGGTTTATTATGAAAAGGGTTCACTTCATGGGGGAGGCCCCAAGATCCTCTTGCATCTTATGCAAACTGGGGAAGCAGAACAGAAATGGGTGGGTGGGTCAGGAGGGGGGCTTTTGCCAGAGTCTGAAGACCCAAGAACCAGGATTTCTGATCCTCAAAAGCAGAGGACTAAAGATCTACCTGAAATAGGGAGAAACAGAAAATCCTCCCTTTCTCCCTCTTTTTGTTCTATGTGGCCTTCAAAATGAACAGATTGGCTGTTACATTTTATGGAAATACCAGAAATGGTGTGTTCTAAATACTCTGGTTATCTTAACCCAATCAACTTTACATATAAAATTAACCATCACATTCCTCTTTTTAATAATCTTTTTCAGTAAAATTACGAAGTAGATTTCAAAATCAATTTTTTTTCTACTTAAGAGGGAAAATTGGTTATCTCATGATTGCTATTAATGTACCATGTTTCAAGATGGCATCAAGCCTCAATCCTGAGCCAAATTTGTCTTAGAGGAATTTTCAACGATATGTCAACTATTTGGTAACATGCGCCAAAGCTTAGTGTCAACATGCACTGAAGTCAGATTTTGGAAAATGAGAAGCTTAAACCATGCAGATCAGTTTAGACTGCATGTCTTAAATCTAACATTAGGTCTTCCCCAAGTAGTGCAGCTGCTGAAAGTCAGAAGGTTAATTCAAATGTAAATAATTTCTAATGATACCTTTTGTCTGCTCAAATCTTTGCAGAGTGTCTTCAGAAAACCAGTAGAGCTCTTTAGAGCTCCTACCCTAATAAAAGAAACAGCTATTGCAGCAAATGGGCTCAATCTAAGTAAAACTCAGAAGACTATAAAAGCAAAGGTAAAAGCCAAATGGTAGAAGTTTACCATACGAACCATTATCTGAAGCATTTTATGTTTAGAATTTGTTTCCTGGATATTATACGTTACTTTCAAGAGGCATATAAATAAGTTTTGAGATTCCTGCAGACTAAGAGAATTCTTACGAAAACATTGACATTGTTGTCACAATAATTTAATTTTATATCTGTGTTAATTTTCCCCCTCTATTGTCACCATAAATAAATTACTTAACGTTGATATTTTCCCTATGTGAAAAATGCGATGTTACATGTTGTGAAAGTTCAATATAATAAGAAATTGTAAAAGCATCTTGGAATCTGAAAAGTATCACAAGATGACAGGAGACACACGCACAGGCCTTTTTTGGGAGGAAAAGATTAGGTGTCCAGTTCTTGGTCAAAGAAACCTCTCTGTGATCTTTCAGGTCCCATCATTTGCAATAACAAAGTCTGACAGGACTCAGAGAAAACCTGCCTTGGCCAGCTCCACCAGACTTAAACCCTAGGCAGTGGATTAAGATCTCCAAAAACAACTGCAGTTCAAAGTCCAGTGTTCAGACTCAGGCCTCGCGAAATAAGGAATGAAGGGCCACTCATTCAGTATGGTCTTACGGATACATGTGTTTGTCTGTATCACTGGTCCATATGTTCTTCAGGGGACCCCTGATGACACATTTCACCATTCCTATTGCTAGCTCTGTATTCTTATCCCTACTGTAGAACATTCTTTTATCTTAAAAAGTAAACAAACAAAGGATAGAAACAATACATAATTTCAAAAAATAGTACAAAATTAACACTAGTTAACACATTGCATACTGTTATCCCAGAAGCAATCTGGAATTTTCTACCATCCCAGACCCTAATAAGTAGATCTCTGTTTTTTATAAATCAGTGTCCTGTGTTCTATTGTAGCAGCACCAAATGATCCTCAGCACTTTCTGATATTCTTTGTTTCTTTTTGGCATATTTTTCCTTTACTATTATATTGTCATTGCCTTTATTACTATGAAAGTTAGAATTTTCAGGGGCTGGGGATTTAGCTTAGTGGCACAAGTGCCTACTTGGCAAGTGTGAGGTTGTGAGTTTGATACCTGGTACAAAAAAAAAGAAGTTAGAATTTTCAATTGGTCTTTGGCCTTTTAATATTAATTTCCTCCTGGGTCCTGAACATGTGTGTGGGTTGAATCCCAGCCCACAGGAAAACCTTGGAACTTCACTCCCAGGAGGCAAATCTCACCCTGTGTCTGAAATTACCCAAGGAGGCATGAGAGGTCCCTGTGGGCCCAACTGGGCCATGCCCAGCAAACTCCAAGCAGCTTGCAAGGGCCAGAATCCAGTCCCAGGGACTGAATGTGCGCTTCCATGGCTTGAATCCCAGCATATGGGGAAACCTTGGGAACAGTATACAGGCAGTAAGACCACACCCCGCATCTGAAATCACCCTAGGATGCTCAGGCGGAACTCATGGGCCTAACTGGACCATGCTCAGAGAAATGCAAGCAGCCATCAGGGCCCAGAATTCAGTCCCAGGCCCTGAATGCATGCAGGTTGAATTGCAGTAAACAGGGAAGCCTTGGAACTTTGCTCCCAGGTGGTAAGACCATGCCCTGCATCTGAAATCACCCTAGGATGCATGGGAGTCCCTGTGGGCCTAACTAGGCCATGCTCAGTGAGCTCCAAGCTTTTAGCAGTTTCCTGCAGTCTGCCCTGGGAACCAAAACTGGGCCAGGTTATTCCCAGGGCATGAGGGAAGGTTTGAAAGATTGCTAAAAACCTGGAAATTTGGGAAAATGACAAAATGAAAGAGCAAAATGCAATCTCAAACTTCCAGCCAACCCAAGCAAGCCTAGGAGACATGGACACAGAAAAAAATGTAAGCTATACACCTGAAATTCCTGAAGTGATAACAACTGAAATAAAGAAACAACTTCAGGAAGCTATAAAAGAACTCACAACAGAAATAGTCTCCCAGGTAAAAGAAGAAATGATACATGTGAAAGAAATGCTAAACATATCTAAAGAAGACATAGTTAAAAAATGAGAGTAACAATGCAAAAAGATGGAAACTCTGAATGAACAATATAAGAAACAAACAAAATGCATGATGCAGAGTCAAAGAGATATATAGAAAATAAAAAATTGCATCAAGAGTTGGCAAAACTGCCTCAATGAAAGTGAAGATAGAATATTAGACCTCAAAGACAAGACTGCACCTAGTAAACAGGAAAAGAAAGACCTTTTAAAAATAACAAAGAACCAGGAAATAACAATTCAACAACTGCAAGATGATGCAAAGAAATACAACATAAGTTTGATATGTATAAAGTAAAAGGAAGGTGACAACACAAATGATATCAAGAGGCTATTTACAGATGAAAGAACTGAAAATTTCCCAAACACGAGAATAGAAACTGACATACAGATCAGTGAAGCATATGGAACTCCAAATAACCATAACCAAAATTAAACTACATCCAGACATATAATAATCAACATCCCATAAATCCAACATAAGAAAAGAATATTAAAAGTGACTAGAGAGAAGGGACAGATCACATATAAAGAAAGGCTATCAGAATCACAGCAGACTTCTCAACACAAACAATGAAGTCAAGAAGAGGATGGAGTGAAGTATTTCAGGTCCTAAAGGAAAATGACCTCCAACCCAGACTGATGTACCCTGCAAAACTGTCCTTCAAAATGGATGGAGAAATAAGATAGTTCCATGACAAAGAACAGCAGAAGAACTTCATGACTACCAAACCAACCCTGCAAACAGTACTGAAAGACATTCTAGATAGACATAGGAAAAATTCACTAAGCAAGGCAAATAATTGAACAGAGTGGAAAGGTGAAAAATCAACAGCAGAAAAATAACATGTCAAAAGTAAACCAATATATATCAGTTATAACCATTAATGTAAATGGCCTCAGTTCACCAATTAAAAGAAACAGACTAGCAGAATGGATCAAGAAACAACATCCAACCATATGCTGTACACAGGAAACCCATCTAACCCAAAAGGAAACTCATAGACTGAAAGTCAAAGGATTGAAAACAATACACCATGCAACAGAATCCCCAAAAAGCAGGTGAGGCTATTCCGAATGCAGATGATGTGAACTTCAAACCAAGAATGATCTGAAGAGATAAAGAAGGTCACTGTAGTATACACTAATTAGGGGAAAACTTCAAGAGGAAGACATAACAATCTTAAATATATATGCACCAGATTCCAGGGCACCCAGCTATACTAAGTGAGTATTAACAGAAATGAAAAATGAAATAAGCAATAACACAATTATAACAGGAGACCTTAACACATCATTGACATGAAGGGACAGATCAACTAGACAGAAAATCAGCAAAGAAATAACAGAACTGAATCACAACTGTGAACAAATGGACTTAGTAGATATATACAGAGTATTCCACCAAGCAACATCAGAATATACATTCTTCTCAGCAGCACATGGAATGTTCTCTAAAATAGACCATATACTAGTCCACAGAACATGCTTAAGTAAATGCAAAAGAATTAACATTATCCCATATATGTTATTGGATCATAATGCCATGAAACTAAAAATTAATGACAAACTGCAAAAACCCCACAAACACATGGAAATTGAATAATACACTCCTGAGCAATCAGTGGGTCACAGAGGAAATTAAAGAAGAAATTAAACAATTTTCCAGGCAAACAAAAATACAAATACATCTTACTGGAACCTGTGGGATGCAATGAAAGCAGTCCTCAGAGGAAAAATTATTGTGGTGAACTCCCACATCAGGAAAATAGAAAGAACACAAATAAACAACCTGATGCTACACTGCAAAAAAGAACAGAAAGTCAAGCCCAAAGGCAAAAGAAGGGAGGGATTTATAAAGATCAAAGCAAAAATCAATGCAATAGAAACTAAGAAAACAATACAAAGAATCAATGAATCAAAGAGTTGGTTCTTTGAAAGAATAAATAAAATTGACAGGTCTTTAGCCAACCTTATTTTAAAAAGGAAAGAAAAAACTCAAATTCATGCAATAAGGAATGAAAAGTGTGAAATCACTACAGACCCTTGGAAACACAGAAGATCATGAATACCTATTTTTTAAAATTTTATTTAAAGAGAAAAAAGCAATACAGAAAAAAGGGTATAAATAATACAGAATTTCAAAAAAAATTAAGAAACCACTACTTGATAAATTACATATTGTCTTCTTAGAAATAGTTGTTGATATTACAAAATAAAGGCATACAAAGTGAACAAACAGTGAGGCTATAAACAGTTCTGTTCAACAATCCAATAAAAACTTGGTAATATGGTTATCAATCCCACACACATAAACATACATGCTGTTATAACCTTTAGCGCATTTTCTTTTCCTCCTTTTGCTTTGTAAGTACATTATCTGTTTAGTTATATCATGTTTATTTTGCTCAGTACCTTATTGATTTATTTTGTTGTTGTGATTTCCTTTTTAATCACCTTATATAATTCTGTTGTTTTGTTTTTGAGTTTCTCGTCATCCATGTCACATGGATCAGCTTTGATGGAGCTGGGAGTTTTTGGAGGTATTTTGTTACCTTGTTTTCTCATGTTCTATTGTTTTAGTTTTATTTAATTTTCATTAACTTGGAGGTAGTAATATACAACAAAACAAGATGGAATAAAGCCAATTGAGACAGTATACTGAAATTGGCACAGAACATCACAGCAGGTCACCAGGGCAACAATAATAGGCACCACTGTATATCTCGTTATCTTCAAAATAGTTGTTCTTCTATTAGTTACAGTAAAATCAAAAGAAATACACAACATTATAGAACACATCAAAACAGAATATTAATTAGAGCAACACTGTTAATCAGGACAAAGCAAAACGGCGATAAAAATATCTGCCTTCAGAGACAGTAGAAGGAAACTCCCCCCACTTGCTGTACCACATATGGTCACCTCCCAAGAGATACCATGATCCCTGGATCCCAAATGTTTGGGGGGGTGGGAGGGTATGGTATGTTTGATTCTAAGCCCGTGTCATGGTAGGCAGCAGGCTGGTTACTGGTTGGCTCAGCACCCTAAGTTCCAACATGGTGCGGATCTCAGGAAAAGCTGTTACTTCTTGTTTCCCTGCCCTGGGGTGGCTGGGGCTTGCCAGACCACAGTCACTTACCAGGGCGGCAGGCTGGTTACTGGTTGGCTCAGCACCCTAACTGAATACCTATTTTGCAAACTTCTACAATCATAGGTTTGATAACACAGAAGAAATGAACAGATTCCTAGAAACATATGAATTACCAAAGCTGAATCAAGAAGATGCATAACCCCTGAATAACCCAATTTCAATTAAGAAAATTGAAAATGCAATTAAATCCTTACCAACAAGGAAAAGCCCAGGTCCAGATCAATTTACTGCAGAATTCTACAAGAAAGTCAAAGAAGATTTAATGCCAACTCTCCTCAAACTCTTCAGTGAAATTGAAATGGAAACAATTCTCCCTAACTCATTCCTGGAAGCAAACATTACTCTAATACCAAAACCTGAGAAAGACCCAACTAAAAAAGAGACCTATAGGCCAATCTCCCTAATGAACATAGATGCAAAAATTCTCAATAAAATTTTCACAAACACAATGCAGCAAACCATCAAGAAGATTATACACCACGACCAAGTGGGATTCATCCCAGGAATGCAGGGATGGTTCAACATATGCAAATCAACACATGTAATCCACCATATCAACAAAGCCAAAATAAGAACCACATGATCATTTCTATAGATACATAAAAAGCATTTGATAAGGTCCAACACTTATTCATGATAAACTTACAGATAATTGGAATAGATGGTATTTATATAGATACGATAAAAGCCTTTTATGACAAACCAACAGCCAGCATCATATTAAATGACCAAAAACTGAAAGCCTTTACCTTAAAATCAGGCACAAGACAAGGATGTCCATTGTCACCACTCCTATTCAACATAGTTCTGGAAATACTATCCAGAGCAATTAGACAAAAGTGAGAAATAAAAGGAGTAAAGACAGGAAAAAAGGAAGTTAAATTATCATTATTTGCAGATGACATGATACTATACATAAAAGACCCCCAAAAGTCCTTGATAGACTCCTAGGCATAATAAATAAATTCAGTAATGCAGCTGGATACCAAGTCAACAATTAAAATTCAGTGGTATTCATATACACTGATAACAAAACCACTGAGAGAGAAATAAAAGAAGTCACACCCTTTACAATAACCTCCAAGAAAATGAAATACTTAGGAATTAATCTAACAAAAGAAGCAAAAGGTCTATTCAGGGAAAATTATAATACCGTGAAAAAAGAAATTGAAGAGGACCTCAGAAAATGGAAAGACATTACTTGTTCATGGATAGGAAAAATAAATTTTGTGAAAATGGCCATTCACCCAAAATTGTTATACAGATTTAATGGAATTCCAATCAGAATGCTACTAACATACCTCACAGATCTAGAGAAATCACTCCTAAAATTCATCTGGAACCAGAAGAGACCTAGCATAGCAATTCTAAGCAACAAAGGCAAGGCAGGAGGCATCCCAATCTCTGATTTCAAGTTATACTACAAAGCTACTGTAATAAAATCAGCATGGTACTGCAATAAAAACAGACATGAAGATCAATGGAATAGGTTAGAAGGTACAATTACAATTACAAATACACTCAGCCATCTTAACTTTGATAAAGGGGCCAAACACATCCACTGCAAGCAAGATAGTCTCTTTGATAAATGGCGCTGGAAAAATAGGCTCTCTATATGCTGAAAACTAAAACTAGACCCATGCCTATCACCACGTACTAAACTAAAGTCTAAATGGATCAAATATCTAAATATTAAAACAGAAACACTAAATTTGTTGGAAGACAAAGTAGGTAGAAATCTTTAAGACAGTGGTAGTAGAGAATTCATGAACAAGAATCAAACTGCACACGAAATACTTCACAGAATCTACGACTGGGATCGCATCCTATTAAAGAGTTTTTGCATGTCAAAGAAATCTCCTGCATAGTGAAAACTCACAAATTGGGGAAAAATTATAGTGAAATGATCCCTCAGACAATGGACTTCTGCCCAGAACATATAAAGAACTAAAAAATATCAGATCCTTAAAATTCAAAGACCCATTCCAAAAATGGGCATCTGAGATGAATACACAGTTCTCAGATGAAGAAATACAAATGGCAAATAAATACTTGAAAAAATGTTCAGCATCACTGGTCATTAGAGAAATGAAAATTAAAACATCGTTGAGATTCCATCTCACTCCAGAAAGAATGTCCAGGATAAAGAAAACTACAAACCACAAATACTGGAGAGGCTGCGAGGAAAAAGAAACACTTCTGCACTGTTAGCGGGAGTGCAGATGTTGCAACCACTGTGGAGGTCAGTCTGGAGATTCCTCAAAAAGCTGAGATTGAAGTCCCATTTGAGCCAGATATTCCAATTCTGGGCATATTCCCATAAGAACTGAAAACATCATACCACAGTGATATATGTGCACCCATATTTATAGCAGCACAATTTATAATAGTCAGATCTTGGAAACAACCTAACTGTCCATCAACTGAGGAATGGATAAAAAAGATGTGGCACTTTTTTACAATGGCGTACTACTCAGCTATAAAGAATGATCACATTGAGATATTTACAAGTAAATGGATGCAACTGGAGACCATACTTGTAAGTGAAATAAATTAAAACTCACATTTGTAAATATCATATAGTCTCCCTAGTGTGAAAAATGGTAAGAGTACATGAGATACAAAAAGCTCAATGAACACAGTAAAAGGACAAGAATCTTCTTAAAGGGGAAAAATAATACTTGAGGAAAAATGAGAAAAAAGAAAAAGAAAGGGAAAAAATATCTAAAAGTATATAAACACACTTAGGGTAGCTAAGATGATAGTGCTACAAATTCTATAAGCTCTTGGAACAAGACAGTTAACAATCATAGGATTGGAATAATTGTGCATATCATTGTATGGTGATCTGAGGAACTTTTGAAGATCATTATGTAAAATAACAGCCCTAGTTATGCTCATACCACCTTGTTTTGAAGGCCTATATTGTTAGTGTTCCGGGTTCTTTGTTATTGGTGTTTGTATGTCTTTTTTGTTCCATGTTTTTCTAGGAATTTGTTTTGTTTTGTCTCATTTTGTTTTATTTTTCCCTCTAATACAGAAAGGATAGGTATACATGTAGAGCCTCATGCATGTGTAGAACTTCTTATGAGAATCGATGATATAATGCATGATTAAATGAACAGCTACTTTGAAGTTTAAGAGACACTAAGGTACCCACCCAGTGCTGATACCGTAGCATCATGATGTGAAATCCAGCAACACTATTATTCTTTGTTCAGAGTTATTTTAGTCTGTTTTGTATTGTTTAATTTCAACATACATGAAGGAATGGACAGCTATTTTGAAGAGAATGAGAGACATTATGGCAGCCATTTTTTACTTCCCTATTGTCTGGTCTTGAAGACCTATAATGCCTTCATCATCCTGTTCTGATCAGTTTTATACTATTTTGTTTTGTATGAATTGATTGTATATGAAGATATGGACAACTATTTGGAAGAAAATAAGAGATAATGTGATAGATAGTGAAGATCTCCAGTTATCTTGCTTTGAAATCTGGGTTTCTTACATTGTTTTCTTATGACCTGTTTTGTTTTGATTAATTTTACCCTCTTTAAAATAAAATTCTTTAAAAAATGAAAAAAGATTAATTTCTTATCTAATCTTTTTAACATGAAATATTTAAACTCTTCCTGCATATTAATATATTTTATATTTTTCTCTATTGTATAGCACATATGGTTTCCTTTATTTACTAACATGAAATTAATAGTTGATAAATCTAATAATTTGAAAATACACAATTCAGTATCTTTTGAAATGTTCACAATGTTTTACCACCTCAGTAGTTCCAAATTATTTTCAAAGCCCAAAAAGAAAAACTACATACTCATTAAGTAGTCACATCCAGTATGATGACCTCTGTGACCTGTGTCTGGAATTTTCATTTAACACACTGTTTTTAGGGGCTATTATTACCATTGTACACATCAGTATTGCATTCCTTTTTATGTCTAAGTAATATTCCATTGCATCAACATACCACAATTGTTTACCTGTTCATTCACTAACTAGATATTACACCTTTGGGCTATTGTGAATAGCACTGCTGTAAAAATGGGCACATGTGTATTTGTTTGAATATTTGTTTTCCATTTTTGTGGGTATAAACTTAGGATGGAATTATTAGGCAATACTGTAATGCTATACCTAAATTTTTACCTAAATTAGGCAATTAGTAATTGCCTAACTGCTTTTCATAATAGCTTTCAGTACTTTTTTATTATTACTAACAATGTACAGATTTTGAATTTTTCCATATATTTGTAAAGGGTTGCTATTCCCCTTAAAAATTTTCATCATCTTAGTTGGTATTATTGTTCGATTGTAGTTTTGATTTGTGTTTCCCTATGACAAATTACATTAAGCAACTTTCCATGAGTTTTCTGGCCATTAAAATATCTTCTTTAGGGAATTGTCTATTTAATGCTCATTTTTAAAATGTCTGTTGTCTTTTTGTTTTTAAATCAGATGTGTTCTTCAAACATATGCGATATTTCTTCCATAGTGTAGGTTGTATTTTCTTGTACAATATCTTTTGATACAAACATTTTTATTTTGATGGAGTGAAATTATTTTTTGCTTTATAACATATGTTTTTGTACTGCAATGTACTAGATTTTCTGGTTTTACCCATTGATATACTGTGAAGGAATTGATTTAGTGCTCTGACATATTTTTAGTTTTATACTGATTGATTGATTACAGTACTGGAGATTAAACCCGACATCTTCTCAGTGAAAAACATTCCCATATCTTGTTTTAGTCTTTTATTTTTAAAACAGGGTCTCATTAAGTTGCTAAGTTTCCTAGGTTTGCATAGAACTTGGGATCCTCCTGTCTCAGTCTCCGAAGTGTTGCAACGAAAGGCGTATTCCTGCACACAGCACTGTGGTAGACTGAGCAGGGCAGTAACAAGTCCCATTTCTACATAGACAATTTAAGGAGACTCTTCCTATAAATAAAAAATAAAAAGGGCTAGACACGTCACATCAGTGTGAAGGGCCTGGATTCAATGCTCAGTGCCAAGAAAATAAAATAAACAAGAACCAAAAGACAGAATAAAAGGGCATAGCAGCCGCATGTATTTTGTTTTCCTAATTTTCTTTTCTACCTGTGCTTCACTTTTTCATTCGATCTTCATTGTGTTGTCCTTATTAGAGTTCTCTACACAAGCTCCGTGTAACTGTTTCATTTTAACCATTTAAAAGACTCAGTGTGTTTGTAAAGTTATGCCTGCAATATAGAGTAACTCATGGTGGAAGCTATAATTAGCACAAGTTCAAAGAATGCCTTGAACGTGCTTCCTATCGCCCAGGCTTGTGCCTTTCTTCTTACCCACGATTTGACAGGATTTTTCTGAGCATGGAATAAGATAGCTAAGGAAAGCATAGGAAAAGGAAGGTGAAAGTGAGCCAACAGCTTACCTCCAATAAGGCGGTGTCCAAAGGACTTTAATAAATAGATCCTAATGCACTGAATTTGTGACCATGTCTTGAGAATCTAAACTTAATTTTCAAAATGTATTATGGCAACCAATTTGTTTAGAAAGACAGTGTGTGAAAAGGCTTTTATATTAGAATTGCCTCCCTGTTTGCACTCACTAGGAATGGGATACCCTGGGACACTTGCTCTTTACCTGTCAGACCCTTGGTTTTCATGGCTGTGATGCTTTAAAAGAACACAGTAAAATAACAATTGTGAAGGTCTGCATATGATAAATACTCACCAAATACTCCATTTTATTATGTTATAATGCACATTGCAGAAAGAGAGGTCAGCTTATATAACACGATAATCATAACTTTGTTGAGTTTGGAAATATTTATATTAGGTTTCTTTAGGAATCAACCAGAAATTTGCTTTTCTGCAGGGAACTGTAGGATAACCTATGAAAAACAACACTTTTCTATGGTACAATGTAATACATTTCCTACGTTAATTCAATGACATCTTCTCTCCCACTTCATTCTCATTTTTAGACCAAAAACACAGAAGCTTTTTTCTGCTGTGAAACAGATTAGGAGAGCAGATCCTTTTAGATGTCACGTTTGTATATTCAAGACAAGGAGAACAAGCACAGAGAAGCAAGAATATCGGAGTAAGGGAATTAAAGGTGGGTGGTGTCATAAAATATTAAAACATGGTTTAATCAGCAGCCAGATATGTAAGTGAGATAATTAAGAATACACATTATTATTTGACTTTAAAGTACAGAATTAAAAATTAAAGCAATCTTACAGGATACATAATCAGTGAGGAATAATACATTGGAAAATGAGATGTTGTAATTGGTGTGTGTAATTTAAAATTAATTAATTTTAGTTAGTATACATGTAGGCAAATATGAAATCAACACATTTTAAATATTAAACTCATAATTATAGTGACACTGCTATGTTGCAAGCAGGAAGCAAGAGATTGCTCTGTGACACGAAGTCGCTCCCAGCTGCAGTCTACCATCTCTGATCCAGCCGGTGAAGTGTTCTGTCTACGGGATGCCTGGACAACTGTGATTCTATAAAATGCACCTACTCTTAAATTTCTTTTAATTACAATTCACAGTGATGTTTGCCTATGTTAATTTTCTTTCCTATCACAACTTAAATGAAAAAGGGACTTAATTCTAATTAATACATCATTGCAGGTAGTCAGATATTAATGTTCACTAAGCCCTTTACAAGTTTCATTAACAGCCATTTCATGATGAAAGGGCCCAGGAGGCAGTTAGAAAGTTGGAAGGCTATTTTTAGTGATTTTACTGTTGGTTTTACAAACTATTGAAGACTGAAGCATCCTACTTTAGAGTCCAAAAGCTGAGTACATATAAAGTTAAGCTAGAAAGTAAGATGAGAGGGGAAGTGAAAGAAAAAAGAGTGAGACAAAAACCTAAGTCTGCATATCTATTTATAGTTGAATATTACTGAATTGTGTGTATACACACCACATTTTCTTTGTCCCTTTATTTGCTGATGGGTGTCTGGGCTGATTTCATAACTCAGCTACAATGAATTGTGCTATAATAAACATGGGCACACAGGTTTCTGTCTATATTATGACTTTGATTCCTTCAGATCTATACCCAGATGTGGAATACCTATACAATATGGAAATTATATTTTTAATTTCTTGAAGAACCTCGATATTGTTTTCCTTAGTACTAATTTACATTGCTGCTAAAAGTATATAAGATTTCCTTTTCCCTTGAATTTTCACCAGCATTTTGTTTTGTTTTCTTGATGACAGCCATTCTGGCTGACGTGAGATGAAATCTCATTACAGGTTTGATTTCAATTTTACTAATGGATGAAAATATTGAGCTTTTTCATTTTTTTTTGTACATATTTACTTGCCATTTGTCCTTTTGAAAAATGTTCAGATCAATTGTTCATTTATTGATTGGATTGCTTGTTCTTTTGGTGTTAAGTTGTTTTGGTTTTTCGTACATTCAGCCTATCAGTGCTCTGTGAAACGCATAGCTGGCCAGATTTCTCTCTGACTCTGCAGGTATCTCTTCATTCTATCGATTGTTTCCTTTGTGTGAAGAATCTCTTCAATTTGGTGTAGTCTCCTTTGTCAATTCTTGCTATTATTTCTTGAGCCCATTTGAGCCCTATTCAGGAAATTGTTGCCTACACCTACATCTTGAAGTGATTTCCCCTATGTCTTACCCTAATAGTTTCTAAGTTTCAGGTCTTATATTAAGATCTTTGATCCATTTTGAGCTAAGTTTTTTTTAGCAGGGTGAAGTGGAAGTCTAGTTTCAATCTTCTTTAAGTGGAAGTTCATAGAACCATTTTTTTTTAAGAGACTGTTTCCACCAACGTATTTCTTTTGGATATTTTGTTTAGAGTCAGATGATTCTAGACCTGTGTATTTACTCCCGGTTCTCTATTCTGTTCCACCAGCCACATGTCTATTTTAATGCTGATACCATGCTGTTTTTCTTTCAGTAACTGTGAATACCTGCCAATATCAGGTTTTTTTTGTTCTAAAGAGAATGATGAACCACCCGAGTCACTGTCATTAGGGTTCACCTGCAACATCAATTCCTGAGACTCTCAAAATTCACCAGTTCTGTTGGACTTCCAGAGAGTGATAGTTTTTACTTCTATAAAGACAAGACATTATAAGTTAGTTTCCCCCTTGCTTTGCTAATATTGTTTCCAATATATTCATTACAGGTCATAAGGCAAAATTTGACTATTTTGACACGATCATAATAACAAATGAGATTGATAAATTATACATAATATAAAGTAATACTCGACAAAACTTACACATAATAACAAAGCATGTGTGGGTTGTCTTTTCTACCAGACTAAAAATACAGTAACCATGGTTAACAGTACCTGATTAATTTTTCTTCTTGGTGTCTAAATTTACAGGTTTGTGAATCATTGTGGTCAAATGAGCAGTGTCGAGTAAAATGAAAAAACTAGTGGCCTTTTTTGGGCTACTGGAAGGTCTGACATACTATTAAAGTGTAACATAATTACTATTTTTTGTCATACTTCCAATTTATCCTGAGCCTGCCCTAGACAATATGAGTTTGCATGGTTTAGAAATTTATGTCAGTACTGCCTCTTGCATGGATTCTTGGGCCTCATTTTAGTCAATATTACATTTGGGCCACAGTGATGATATTTAAGAGCTAACTTTTTTTTGCATTTGGTCAATGTATTGGATTCTAGTGTACACATAAAATATTTTCCCATTATTTAACTGGTCAAGTTTAGACTATTTAACTTATATTTTCTATACTCAATTATGAGTTATCTATTAGTCCAAAAGAAATTATCACTTTTACTATATTCTGTTGGTTAGAAACAAGTAACAAGGTAAATTGACACTCAAACGTAGAGGATGACATTATCACCTTAGTAACAACTGGGATTTTTAGAGGTTGCATACCACAACATGTTACAACTATTTCTTAAATAAGTGATATCTCACTTCACAACTTTTCTCTGCAAGGTTTAACAGCTGAACAATAGGAATTCTCAAGTGAATGCTTTGCTTCATATATAAAACAACCTCTAATCCTCTTAGCTATACTGCAAGTATTATTTCTTCCTGTTACAATTGAAGGAAGTGTGGTTCAGCAGGGTTAAGTAATTTACCAGGGAAATTCTAGTATATGAGAAAGAACATACTGTATGCTTCAATGTTACCACAATGCTGCTTAAATATAATAATGGTAACACTGATAATGGAAATTAAGTGTTACTTTGCTCATCCTAATCACAACAGTTGCCTCTTATCTCTGCCCAGTGCAAGACACAATCAAATGACTTTCCTCTAGGTTTTATAGTAGACATATTTATTCATAAGTGTGAAAACCAGAATATACTTATACTTCGTATTGCCACATGTGATTCCATGACCTTTTGATTCTTTGAAATACTAGTCTAGAACCCATAATTCAATAATTTGTAGATAATCCTGGCCAAGTTTCTATAACTGTGTGATTTATTATAAGGAGTAATGCCATTATGTCTGTGTAGCATTGGGCCAGTATAGGTATAGGCAATATTGGCAATAAAACCTATCAAACATTTGGACAAAAATCAGTATTTCATTGTGCTGTTAAAGTTAGAATTCAGAGAAAATGTACTTTTTTGTTTGTGTTTTTTTCTCCCTAAGTTGTAGGCTTTTACTACAAGGATATTCTTTAAAAGAACTTAGACTCCATACTCATGTCTGGCATTGCTGATCTTATTTCATTGTTGAGAAGACGGGAAAGAAAATTCATGATATATGAATATATATTTATTTTGGAGGCTTTTTCTAGGCCTTACCATATCTTCCTTACAAAATTTTAACAACCTCCGCACTGTACTCTTTGTTTTCAATTTTATTCCTCTAATTATTTATTTACCCACTCAATGAATATTTATTAACTTTGCAGGTGCTTGCTTCCAGAAACCTTTTAAAATGCATATGGTATCTTGTCATTTTTCTGTGTGGTTGTTTACTATCTTCAGGACATAATCCAAAGATGAGAACAGAAGGTTTTAGACCTACCTGCCCAACCCTTATACTGTTGTAAACACTAATTCAGATCATATCAACCAACTCCTACCTCCACCAGTCTAATTCATTCTATTTCTCCATCATTTTTATTAACATAAGACCTTTTATCTTTTCACATACAATTTGCTTATTGTGTTTTAAAAGCTCAGGTAAAATCTTAATTCTTTGCTTTGTCTTTTTGATCTCATAGCATTTTGAATATAACTCTATTAGCAACTTTTAATTGTTATTTTTGTAAATTTCTTTGAACAAATAACTATAACTAGTTTCATACCATAAAAATTTAACTAGGAATTATGAGCCATGGTAATCACCGAAGTGACTTACTAGGGTACACATCAATAACATTAAAGTCCTGAAGCTCCTCACATAAGTCACCTGGCTTCAACAAATTCCTATACCTATTGTGTACAAGGCAGTTTTTCTTTAAAAACGAAAAGTCTCACCTCAACCCTTTCTGAGGTCTGCCACCCCAACAACCAAAGACTAATTTGTTAATTAATATTCTTAGATTTCTATATTAGGGAACCATGGGTATGTTCTCTGATTAAAATATTCCTCTCAGAAACTAAGAATTCTATATTAAACAGATTCATGGTTTTGAGGACAATAAGCAAAAATTCTGTAAACTACTTATTAGGTGAGTAAGGTTACTTCCTATCCACTCCAAATTCCTGGATTCAAGTTTTCTCTCTAGGGAAATATTACCCCATATTAACTATTATTTTAATATGCTTTAAATATCCTTTCTTCAATAATAGTATCTCCCTGTTGGTACTTTCAAGTTGGTACTTGAAATCTTTTAGTCAGTATTTAACCATTATGCATAATCGATTATCTTTGGCAGTTGGATGCATAGTAAGCCAGTGAATGAAAAAGTGTTAAGTCCTTTGTTTACCTTCACTATATAATGATACCATCCACCAATGTAAAATGGCAGCATGTGCTGGTGAAGGTAAATAACAGAAAATTCGTCTTTCTGTGAATTGAAGATGGGGTTGATGGATGAATTGTGCACAAGAACATCTGCATTCATTATCAATATCTATTTCCATATGGAAGGATTGTGGTTCTCCTAGTGATGGAAGAGATCCAATGTAATCAAGCTATCGCTAGGTGGCTGGTTGATCCTCTCTATGCCATCTATTCTGGGAACGATGCCATATCAGTGCCATATCAGTGCTTGCGTTTGACTTTTGTTACTGCCAATTTGGATACTCAGCAGGTGCTGCATTCATCTCAGCTATGGAGCGCATGGCTGCCTGTTGTTAATTTACATAGAGCCTCCATAGCGGCCACAATGGTCACACTGCTCACGAATGCACTAAGCAAACACTGCATAGCTTAGAAAAGAGACTCACTCAGCCCAGCATAAAGCCTCTTGCCCACCTGGTCATTGACAGCATGAGCCAGGATGTACACAACCTGGGTGCACTTTGATGAGGCACAAAAATATTTCATTTCCACTCAGAGGCATCTGCACACTTCCTTAGACTTTTTATTTGCACACTGAATTTTCCAACTGAAGGAAAAATCAATGTAGACTCAAATATGCAAATTTGTAGACACAAATCAGGTTCATTTCCACTGATGTAGGATTGATCTGATGATCTAGCTCCAGAATCACCTTCATGAGTCGTCTATTTTTACTAAAGCCCTGTGGAAAATGTTGCTAGTCACTATCACATACCTCTGTAAGTCAGAGCAGCTCCACCCTTACACATGCTTCAGTAACTGCACCCAGCTGATCATGAAATGACAACTGTGACGTGGCAATTGTCATTCAAGGATCATAGTATTCCTATTTGAATACTACATGGTATCCAAATTCACAGTGCTGAAAGTGGGGCTGAAGCTACCCTTTATGGCTAAATTGAAGAGGCTGCTGAAGATAACCAAATACCATCACAATTTACTTATTTAATAAAAAATTATTTGTTTATATTCCTTTTTTGAAAATATTTTAAATAGTGAAGACAGTTTCCTGTGAGTGCTCCCAAAGGAATGAGCCTATTCCAACATTCTTTTCATTTTTATATTTTTTAAAAAATTTTTTGCTCCAAGGAACTGAACTCAGTACCTTGCGCTTGCCAGGCAGGTGCTGTGCAGGTGAACTATATCCTCGGCTATTCCAACCTTCTTATATTTCTGTACATTCGAGTTCCTTTTAGTGTTGGTTCTCAAGAAGTTCTTGAATCTCCGTCTTGTTGAATTCAACACAGCAGTAAACTTTAGCTTCAATAAACCAACTAAGAAAACTTTTAGATTCACTATCAAATCATGAATTGCTAGTCTAACACCCTTAGAATTTTATTTCCATTAATGTTTCTGCATTCTTCTCAGACAGGAATGTAATTTTTCCTTTGGTTCATGTAGGCATTTAGTCATCTTGCAAGTTTGTAGTGGAGCAGGGTACATTTGGGATCAAACAAAATAGCTTCCCTTAAAAGATTCTAGTCTTAAGTAAAGCCACTGAAATGCCTTCATTTGATGTAAAACTAGTTGATAAAACATTCTACTGACTGAGGTTTGCAACTCAGTGAGATCCTGTGTGGGTGGAGAGATATTCTAATATGAAGACTTTGTTGGCTAATTCTACTTTATTACCTGGATTGATATAATCTTAATTACCAGATGACAAAGACCTAAATAACTTAATCTATGGCCCAAAAACCTAATTTCCAATGCCTCCAAAGTGAGGATTAGATAAAAAACTGCTGCTCAAAAAAGTAGTCATTCGACCCCCAGGAAGTCTCCCAGAAAGCAGCATCTTGGCCTGTCTGTTTGGGACCCGAAACTCTCG
>PVJX010023433.1:0-29223 GCA_004027295.1 Dolichotis patagonum | reverse complement strand
CCCCCCCCCCCGTCTCTGAGACAGGGCTCTGCCCTATCGCCAGCCTGTGGCCGCTCCCTAGGCGTGAGTTCTCCGGGTCTGCGCTGTGTGGCCCTTGGTCCAGCCTGTGTCCCGCCCCTCATCCTCTGCGTAAGCGCCGGGCTGACGCAGGACCGACCTTCCACCCTGAGGCTCACAAGCAGGGATGGGAAGCTCTGGCAAAGGCGCGGTAACGAGGGCACACACGGTGCTGGCCTGTGGTCAGGCCGTCCACAGACAGAGGCAGCCGGAGTCTTGGGGGGTCACAGGTCACTTTCTCATTCTCCCTAACTGGGGTTGGTTTTGGCTTTCAGATTAAGAGCTGCAGCGAAGCTCCCTGTGAATCTTTGCCATCCGACCTGCAAACTCCCCTTATTTTCGGTTCTGGATTGGGTGCAGAGTCAGATTTTATTGACCCATTATCATCAAAACCTACTTTTCCCGCCTACTGGAAAGGGCCATGAATGGAGACTGTTCCACACGCTTCTGTTTCTCCCTGTCATCGAAGTCAGAGACCAGCAAAGCTTTCCTACGTAAGGCCAGACGGGGTACATGGGGTGGGATCAAGACGACAACGACTGCTCCAATTTGACAATGTGTTAGAGTAGAGGACACATCGCCCGTGGTCCCCTGAAACTCTTCCCCCACACTTGTCCGTGGTCCTTGCTGCTTCCT
This sequence comes from Dolichotis patagonum, assembly GCA_004027295.1. Lineage (NCBI taxonomy): Eukaryota > Metazoa > Chordata > Mammalia > Rodentia > Caviidae > Dolichotis > Dolichotis patagonum. The sequence continues at coordinate 28,530 of PVJX010023433.1, read as the reverse complement.
GAAGGAGGTGGGGACTCGGTGACCACCTTCACCTGGTGTGGTCAAGCTGTGCTCCACGCAGGCTCCTCCCAGCACTTAGGGAGGCGAGTCCTCCCTCCCTATACTCACTGGATCTGGCGCTGGGAAATGCCTCACTTCTCCCCAAGTCAAAATGACCATGGAAGGTGAGTGTTGTGAATCAGTTCAGGAAACCAGGCAGCCAGGAGGGTGCGACTGAAGATGCTCACTGAGGGGCCCACGGAGGCGAGTCAGAAAGTGACGAGAATCATCAGATAAATGTGTTGAAAACAAGGAAGACTCTTTGAAGGGAGATTAATGGCAATGTGTCTTTAATAAGATGTTTAAAAATTTATATGCCTTTTTATAAATTACATCTGACCTTTTCGGCTTTGCGTGACATCAGGTTTATCACTCTTAGTTCTGTGCAGCCCATCTGAAATTATCAGTTGTGTCTGTGTTCAGTAAAATTTTATTTCTAAAGCAAAAATTTATTTCTAAAGCAAACAGGCAGCCCACAGTTTGGGGCCTACTCTTCCAGTCCAAAGGCCCATTTTCACTGGACGTTGGAGACCAAATGGTTACACACTGAGTTAGTCAACTTTCCATGACTGTAACAACACACCTGAGATGACCAATTTAAAAACAGGAAAGGTTTCTCTTTGGTTCACAGTTTTGCAGATTTCAGTTCATGGTCAGGTGGCCTCATTGGTTTGGAGGCTACAGCATGGCAGGAAAATGTGGTGACATTATTCACATGAGAAAGAGTAAGGGGCTGAGGCCCCAAAGTCCCCTTCGATCCCATGTTCCCTGTGACCTGTCACCTCCTACCAGATTCCTCTTTCAAAGGAGCCACACTTCCCAGCAGCGATGCAGTTGATGGACCGGGGCTGAGGACCACCCCTAACACAGGAACCGATAAGGAATATTCCAGATCCAACCTCCAGCACACAAATTCAAACATGAAATCATATTACTGCCTCCTCGAATTTGTTATTTTTATTTATCTATGAAATGCCCATGTATGTAGAATCTGGAAGAATCCTTATCTAGAAGTAGTTATTTGTAATGTATTTTCTGTAATACTGAAGGCTATTTCCCTACAATAAAAACTACAGAAGAAAAACTCCAAATATCATTTTAAAGTTCGTCGTTTTTGGAGACTTGGATAAGGACACTGTTGAGAGAGTACTTACCCTGACAGCCTGCAGAGCACTGTGAATCAGACTGTGAACTCTCGGGGGACCACCCAGGGTCACATCCTGGCTCCACGCTTTACTAGCTTGTGACCTTGGGTGAGCTCTTAATCACTCATTGCTTACTTCATCTATAAAGTGGGGACATTTATAGTACTTACTTTATAAGGTTATGGTGAAGATTAAATCATGCGACCCATACAATATGACGAGGACGGTGGAGGTAATAGCCACTCAGCAAATAGTTACTGCTTTTCTCTGCCCTTCTGCCTGTGAAAAGCAAGCTTACCTTGTGCTCATTTTTTTTTATTCTTCCAAGAAACATGCTCTCAGGATGGAGCCTTCTCAGCAAGCTACAATCTGCTCAGCTGCGGTGTAGACGGCGTGTTGGATACACCCCAGAAAGTCAAGATGGTCTTCAAGCAGATGAAAGCAGTGCAGGAGTCACTCTGCTTTGACCTTGAGCAAAGCTCTTAAGCTCCAGCCACACAGCGTAGGGTAGTTTGCGTCTCACGGAGACTTTTCCAAGGCAGTTAAACGAAACGTTAGGAGGTTTACAGGCATGTTAGCACAAGTGCACGCGGACACCCCTCACCATGCTTCAACAGGGTATTCGGTGATTCTTTTTAAAGGATCTTTGCCGGATCCGATTTGCTTCTAGCCTGTCGTTTTTTTTTTTTTTTCTGAGACACATTCATGGCTGGAAACAAGGTCCCTTGTCTTTGTGCATTTGGTGTGTTTTTAACTAGAGGCCCAGAAATCCTCAGCTGGGTAACTCTTTCCAGCCCTCCAGTGGTCACTGTTTTTAGACTTAAATCAGATTAGAACACCAAATCAAGAGAGTTGCTCTGACCTAGACTAGAGACCGTGAGAGAGCATCCCAGCCCTGCAGGGTAGAGAGCTCTTCGTTAAACTATTGCGAAGGAAAAGGTTTGAAGTCTATGAAGCAGGAGACAGCAGTGATGTAAAAAGTAGCTTGTCTGGGTTGGAATCCTGCTGTCGGGCGGGCCTTCCCACAGTCATGGAGATTTCCTGTGCCTGTGCCACCAACATGGCAGCCCCAGCTCCGTAAGATGAGCAAGCACCTGAAATGGGGCCTTGCAAGGGGGAAGCTGGGGCCTTAACTTGGTTTAATTAACTTTGGTGTCATCAACCAGATGTGGTCATTGACCATAGTGAAGTCCATAACCTTGCCAAAGCAAGTAATGTACACCTACTTGCTTTAAGGAGAGGGGAAAAAATTTTAGAAAAAAATTTCCTGAGGGCCACAGAGCCAGCAAGTGGCCTGCGGTCAGGCAGGGATTTATACGCTTTATTTTCTGACCCCCCCCGGGTACTTTCTTCTGAAACATACTGCATAACCTTGTGCTGTAGTGTTATAATACTCTATTATTCTTTTGTTTTTAAATTTTATTTTATTTTATTTTATTTTATTTTATTTTATTTTATTTTATTGTATTGTACTGTATTTTTGAGACAGGGTGTCACTATGCAGTTCAGGCAGGGCTTGAGTTCACTTTGTAGCCCAAGTTGTTCCCAAACTCGCAATGATCTTCCTGCCTCAGCCTCCCAAGTGCTGGGATCACAGGCATGCACCACCACACCTGGTACTTACATTATTCTTTTGAAATCAACAATAACACCGATGAGATGTTTTATGTGCAGGTAGAATCGCTCTGTCCCTTTCTCCCCTCTGAACAAAGTTTGGCTGACATCACTTTTGCCAGGAGAAAAGTTGCCGTTGTCTGCAGATAACCTGGTAATCTCCACCCTTGGAAGACACTGCAGAGTAAGTCTTACCCTGATTTCTCTGGCCTCACTGCTGAGACTGTTGACCATGACATCGAAAGAACTGTCAGATACTGCAGCAGGCTGGTAGTTGGGGGCAGCAGCCCGTTCATCCAGCCAACTTCTAATAAATGGATTTCCCAACACATGTTTAGAGATGTGCTCTCCTGAGCTCCGCACGCAGAGAATCGTTTTCCTTTTGAACGGCTTGTCTGGTTACATCTTGTAGTAATTTATCTGTGTGTTTCCTGCCAACTGGTTTGTAGGGAAAACATGTTTGATGCATAACAATAGATCATTTGGGGATAAATCAAGCCTTTAATGAAGTATTGCTTCTCTTAAGCCAAGAATTTCTCTCCGAAGAGTCTCTCTTGGGCTCTAGGAACCCAAAGAAAGGGAATTTGGGTCCCCCGAGCTACAAGACAAGTAGGCGCATGAAAAGCTGGTTTTCTCCAAGTCGAGATGAACGGCATGGCACCCCTGGGGTCTCTCCTGCTGGAATCCAGCAGAAACCACTGAAGCTGGGTTGGAGACGGGAGCCTGGAGGCTGTTCAGATTAGACCTATGCTTGGAAGAAACGAGAGTGTATGTTGCCCAAAGCCTCACACTTTCCTTGGAGAGGAGCCACGGCCGCCCACACACCCTGTCTTTCCCAGTTCCTGTAGAGAAAAGAAAGTTACAATAAGATAGGAAGCAAGAGAGAGAGAGGGGAAGGCAGCGGTGAGGAGAGAAAAAGGGAACAGAAAATCTCAACCGAAAAAGGAAAGAGAAATGAAGAAGTCAAGGGAAGACAGTCGGAGAAAGAGAGAAAAGCCATCCAAAGTTGCCATTCAAAGCCAAACATGGCAGCACCACGCATGTATTATCCCAGCATTCTGGGGGCAGGAGGACCCCAACTTTGTGTCCAGCCTGTGCAACCTAGTGACCTAACAAGAGCCTACCTCAAAATAAAAGCTACTAAAGGGCTGAAGCTGAATGTTAGTGTGAAGGCCCTGAGTTCAATCTCTAGTACTGAGAAAGAAACGTTTCCCCTGAAAGCCAGATACGTCATAAACACGCTCTTAACGAGTTCTGTGTAAGTGTGTACCTGCCAGACACCAGTAGGTGTTTGCACGTGCCCTTAGCCACTGCTTGACGCGTAGCTGGAGAAGCTACAGACAGAGACCTGCAAAGCCCTCTTCATTACGGCCACCGTGCTCCAGAGCCCCCCGGGGGGATGGGGTTGGCTGGACAGTAGGGTGGGCTGGGGGCGCTGGTGTAAGACGTTGAGTCGCATCAGCCTGTCCCCGTCTGAGGACATGCATCACCCATGGGTGGACTTAAATGCCAGGAAAACACATCTCGCGCACTGAGTGTGAACCCCTGAACTCCCCCACCCCGCCCCAGCCTTGCAGGGCTGCTACGTGCTGTAGACGGGGTGCATTTAAAGCTCCATTCTGGGACTGTTTTCTAAAGACAAGAACGAGCCATGTGGGTGCTTTTCTTCAGTGAATGGGGCGCTCTTTCATCAAGTCCACCCTTTCCCCCAGTCCTCTCTGGCTCCTTCCACCTCCAGGACTGGGGCCAAACCCTCTGTGCTGAAATCCAAGGCCCTGCGCGGCTGCTCCCGACTGCCTTCCCATCAGCGTGTTTCCACGGCTCCCCACGGGCGCTACCCGTCCAGGGCCCGCCCAGCGCGGCCTCTGCTCCCCTCGCTCCTTCACCTGGGGGCTCCTGTGGTGTCTCATCCCCTTCCCAGTCCTGGGTTAAAACAGAACAGGACCAAACAGCAGGGAACATTGGAGGCCCAGCTCCTTGGGAAGAATCCAAATCCATGGGGACCTGATGGTTCCCAGAAGCAGCACTCTGCTGCTGGGCAGGGCCAGTGCGATGGCACCGTGGTGCCCGGTCCCATGCAGGGGGTCATCCTCCCTGCCCGACTTGCTTCTGATACTCTTGGTCCTTCTCTGTCTCCTCCCTTCGTGTCCATCACAGTGTCCCAATGTCACTGTCTCCCTGCAAATCATTCCTCACCTATCCCCAGCCCCTTTCATTGGCTCAAAGCCTGCATTACCGAGCTGCCCCCTGCCCAGGTAAGAGAGAATCACGTCTTCCTTCTTTTCTCCTAAGGACTCTGAGGATCAGCGAATATTTATTAGAGCATTTATTCCCTTCTCTTATGGTGTAGCAATTCATCGGCATTTCCGTATTTGCCGTTAGAGTGTAAGCGCCTAGAGTTTTAGACACCTGCATGTTCTTCTAGGCTCCTACCATAGGGGTTGTATATGGAGCATGCTCGATGAATGTTTATGAGATCTATTTCATGGTTACTGTATTTCTCCTCTTTGTCCTTGCCAGGCAAATGGGCTGAGTGAGCTTTGAGGGCCTATTGCAGGAATAATGAGAAGCATCTGAAATCCTGAGGGCATGGCTCTTCCCTCCTTGGTCGAAGGCTTCATTCTTACCTGCCTTTTCTGTCCTGGTGGGGAAGTTGCCTTACAGACATTGAGAGTGTGATTTCCTTACGAAGAAGGGGGGAGATAGAGCGACTGCAGCTGTTTTCCCCTGAGTCGTGGGTGTCCGAGGACTGAAGACCACATCCATCAGAATCAGAATTGAGAATGGGATCAGGAGGGCAGGCTGTAGGCTCAGCCTTCTGGGAGGACGTGGTGTCTCACTGTCACCTCAGCTGGTGCACGAGCCCCACACACTCCTGCCATGGGCTCTTTTCACCTCAGCTCCACCCACACAGGGCCTGGGCCTGCTGTGGTCCTAGGAGCATTTCACAGTCACCGCGACTCTCCCTCACTAGCTGGAAACAGCTGCTTGGTTTCATAATGCCAAAATTCCGAGCACAAAGTGTGTTCCCCTGCTCACTTTTCCTTCCCAGGCCAGAAAGTCCTTGGCAAGTTCCACCAAGGCCACTGTAACATCAGGTGCCCTTCCTGGTGATGCCAGCCCCTCCAAGGTGGTCTGGAGGGGGAGAGGAGCAGGGCATCCTAGACGGTGTGGCCGCTCCAGCCTGTACCACCGGGAGGGCCGGGGGCTGGGTGCAGTCCCCCGCATGTGGGAGGTGTTTATGAAGACAGACACTTTCATAGCAGGATGGAAAGCACAAAATTCCTAAAGAAGCCAGAGCTGAGCTGTCCCGGGGTAAGGCCACGGGAAATGGTGGCCCCAGAAGATGGCTTGTGCAAAGAAGATGTTGCCAGGTCTCCTGTTGTTTAAGCAGAAGAAATAAGTGTGGATTTCTGAGTTTTAAAACATTGTGTGAGCCAAGCCAAAGCTATCTGCGGGTCACATCGGGCCTGCAGACTGTCACTTCTCAGGCCCTGCTGTAAAATTGATGTACAGAGACAAATCCACTCGAAGTGGGACAGAAATGAAATATGAACAACCGACACAGCACTGTAATTCACTCCCTATCACCATCGCTGTTTGCACGCGAAGCCCTTATTAGGTATCTATTGACTGACATTGCAAATTACTTGCCTGGGGTTGTTTTGAAATTAGCATCTGCATCTGCGTCTGCATCATCTCAGAACTGCCCCAGGTCCTCACCCAAGCTCACATGATACCATCTCTCCTCGGCTTGCAGAAGACAAGACTCCAGGCTGGGGGCAGGGGGCGGGTTTTAGCTGGAGGCTTCATGAAAAGTCACTTTGGGGAGATGATCCTTTGTTAATGACCTTCTCAGGTTTCTCAAAGACCACCCAGGCCTTGGGCTTGGGGTTGAAGCCAGGACTAAGTGCCAGCAGGGTAATCAGGAAAAACCAAACCTCCTGCCTTGGGAGCATAGAACATAGATTCTGCAGAGTCGGTGGCCAAAACCAGAACAAATCTTCATGTATACATTGGTGGGGAGGCAGCGGATAGATGGAGAGGGGAACCATGTGCTCGGCCACTCACTGCGGCTGTCACAGGAGCGACCCTGCCTTGTTGAGAAATCTCTGTGACGCGCAGTGGTTAGGGCAGCTGTCCAGGAGCGAGGAGTCCTGGCTGTTCTTCCCAATTAAGAGTAAGACTACTCCTCAGGGTCGAGTGCTGCAGTGTCTCTCCAAGGGGGATGGGGACACTGCCAAGGGCTCTCTCCTGCAGAAATGCGTGGTTTGGGAAGACACAGAGTCAGATCCGTTTACCAAACATTGCTTTTGCACCGTGCGATTGGAGCAAAGGGAATCCCCAGGAGCCAGCCATCTCCCAGAGAAGAGCCTTGAGAAATGAAAGGAACATAAATACGGATTAGAAATACCAGGGGCTAGGGACACTCTTCCCTTTGGAACTGTGTGTGTGTGTGTGTGTGTGTGTGTGTGTGTAGAAACCGGTGCTGGTCATACTGGTCAGGGGCCTCCAGCAGAACAGACCGAATAGACTGCCATGTAATTACAGTGGGGCTTTTATTTGATTGGGTTACAAGATCAGAGGCCGACAGTCCCGTGATGGGTGACTTCAAACTGGAAGAGCAGAGCAAACAATAGCTGCTCAGCCCAAAGAGCTGAATGTGAGGGACCCAGGATGCAGCCCCAGTCCGAGACCGAGGCCGGGGTTTCCCTGGAGGGTCCCGGTGTGGGTTCCTGCTGGAGGGCCGAGGAGGCAGGAGCCTGAGGTCCGGGACAAAGGTGGCAATGACAGCAGACGCACTTGCTCGGGAAGAATCTGGCTTGCAAGTCCCGCCCCGCGTTGGCTTCCTCTTCCAGCTTTTGCTTCTTCTAGGGCCTCAGCCCATTAGGTGGTTCTCCCCACATTCGAGGAAGCGCTCTTCTCCTCTGTGCCATGGCCCAAGGGTCAGTCAGCACCGGAAACACCCGCGTAGACACACTGGAAGTGTGCTGTGCTAATTCCTGGGTGTCTCAACATAATTAAATTACCGATCAAGACTGACCACCACGACATGCCTCCGTAGGTGCATGAAGAAAACTATCAGCTCCTGGGTCTGTCTTGAAATATAACATTTTCATAGAAAGGAACACATTTGTTAAGCATACTGCTGAATAAATTATTCCAGCATGGACCCATCCATATGATCACGAGTTACATTAAGAGGTAGAGTATTATCAGTACTCTAGAAGCCCCTCAGCCCTTCCCAGGCATAAGCCTCTCTAACGCCCAAAAGACAGTCCTATGTTGATTTCTAACAACAGAGATCAATTCTGCCTGGTTTTGAACTTCACATAAAAGAAATCACAAGATACCTATTCTATTACATCTTCTGCTGCTACAGTTGAGTCCTCTTATCACTGTATAATATTCCATTCGTGGTTCAAGACCAGCCTTGGCTACAAAGTGAGCGAGGCCAGCAGGAACTGCATAGTGAGACTCTGTCTTCAAACAAAAAAGTCCATTCTTTGCATCTAACGCAACCCTCCCATCAAAATCTGGTTTATTTCTGGTTGAAGCCATAGCAAACACCCTGTTATAAACTTCTTGTTCAGACTTTCAGTGCACTTAAAATATATGAATTTCTGTGTTACCTAAGAAAAACTCCTTGTGTCATAGGAAATGTGTATTTCAGTGTCAACAGACACTGCTGAGTAACTGTCCGAAGTGGTTGTACTATTATATACTGAAGTGGGGCATCCTCACTGTTTTGCGTTTTCACTGCCACTTTGTAGGATCAGATTCTGGTGGTTTTTACACAGCAGTTGGGAGCACAGCAAAACTTTTTTATCCTGGCATACACACTTCAGACTGCGTGTGTCTCTGGTGCCCTGCAGGTATAGAACCAATATTCCAAAATTCTCTTATCGTGGTATTTTAATGATCTGTATAGAACACGTTTACAGAGCACTTCAAACAGTGTCCGGGAGGCCTGGCACTGAATCTGACAGAAGGCAGAGCCAGGCTCCAGGCCTTCACCCAGGCGGCCCTGTCTGATCCCAGTGCTCCTCCTGTCAGCAAGACGGAGTCTCCATCCCTTCTCCTCCCCAGCCTGAACAAGGGCCCCTGCCAAGCCTTCCTTGCTTCCACTATCTCGCATGTATTGCCTGTGCTTTCCAGTTTCTATAGTACTTCCAGGGTTTCCCAAACTTCTCTGATACTGAGACATCTGAAGGACTTGTAAGATGACATATTTCTTAGGTGCCCTCTAGGTGAGAATTTAGAGGAGCTGTGTTATGGGTGATGTCTAGATATCCTCCAAAAGCCTCAGACATGCCGTGGCGAGGATTTTAAAAGGCAACTGGATTATGGAAGCATTGTAGCTGACTTGCTGTTAGGAGGTGGGATCTGGCCAGAAGAGGGAGGTCACAGAGGCAGTGACCCGGAAGGGCTTGTATCTCTTCCTGGCTTCCTTCTCTCTGCTTCCTGGCTGCCATGATGTGAACAGCTCTCTCTCCCTTTAACCATGCCTTTTCTGCCTTAGAGTCAGTCTACCACGGACTGAAAATGTGAGCCAAAACAAACTTTTCCTCCTTCGAATTGTGAGTGTTGGGTATTGTGTCCTCACGACAGGAAAGTGACTAAGAGAAGCTGTAGAGTTTAAAAACACCCCAGGTGATTCTGATCATCAGCGGGGACTGGAGGAATAACCCGTGCCATAGTCTTTGGGGGAAATGGGTAAAAACTGTCTCAATCTCTGACTAGTTAGGAATAATCCCTAAGTGTGACTGGCTACTTAGCTCCACTAAACCTCCCCTTCTCCTGCCACTTCCCTACTCTCCCTTCCCACCTCCACCCCGAGAATTTCTGAAGACACAGACCCAGGGTACCCCACCTGCTCAATGACTGTTTATAACTTTGTGTTCCAAGTGCGGTTTGTGAAGCAGCTGCATCAACACCACCTGAGAAGTTTCTGGAAATGCAGAGCCTCGAGCCAGCCTCAGACTTACTGAACAGGTGTCCGAAGTTTATCAAGACTTCTGAGTGATTCATGTCCACCTTAAACATTTCAGAGCACTGCTTTATTAGAGACAGCATGATTCCAGATGTTCTAAAGAATCACAGCACCTAACTGATATGGAAAGGATGTGAACTTTAGACCTAAGCCCTTACTTTAGAGCATGCAGTAATCTCACTCATTCCATATACCCGAGTACATATGAGATAAATACTATTCACATTACTCCTAGTTTACAAATGAAGCAATCAAATCACAGGAGGTTAAGTAACTTGTCAAAGGCCACCTGACAAGTTCAGTGGGAGAGCTAACCATTAAGTCCAGTGGACACCCTGTTAGCAGGACAATTTTAAGTGACTTAAGAGTCTCCCAAAGAGAGAGAAACCACTGGGGCTGGACTAATAATGCTATGATTCATCTGGAGCTGTACAAACTGGGGAGCATTTGAAGAAGGGATATTTGTGAGAATCATGTTCTCATGTTACTGGCAACATCTTGGAGACATGATTATGTCACCATTGACAAAGCATGTTCGCAAACTTTCACCCTGGCCTATCAGGATGGAATGTAAATCACTCCCATCTTGATGATCTTACGTGGCTGTGGCTTCTAATTTAATCCTATGACTACCAGGAGAGATCCCTGTTATCTCCACTGTGCAGATAAGGAGAAGAGAAGTGTTGGGGGGTCACATAAAATAGCAGGAAGTTTGTTACTCTGCTGAAACTTGAACTTAGAACTCCAGATGTTCTGAAGAATCTAGGTCTAAAGCAGTTGTATCATGTGCCTTCTTGGGAAGACATACATGCTAGGCAAACTGACTGTCATAGACTGCTCAGAATGGAGGATTTTCTCAGGTGGTGTGCTTGCAGCGAAGTCCTGGGCAAAGCAGGGTGAACCAACTAATTTATTAGAAACCTCAACATGAAATCCATGCTTGTGGTAAGATCCCAGTCTTGTGCTAAGATAGGAGCGCTGCTCTTACTAGTGAGACTGAAAACTTGACTGGGTTAAGAAACACAGAGCGGGTTAATAATGCTCACTTCTGGGTGGATCTGGCTGGGCCATGGAGATGGCTTGGGTACTATATCAGGTCCCTATCCTTTCTTGTCTGGTATTGTCCTCCTGCTCTGCTCTGCTTCCTGGCCATCATAATACGAACAGCTTTGCTCTACCACACTCTTCTGCCAAGTTGTCTGCTTTGAACTCAGCCCATCACAGATGGAATCAAGCCAGGAGACAAGTCAACCATTTCCTCCTTTCACTTGTGAGTGTCAGCCATTTTGTGCCAGCAACTGCAAAGTTGACCAAGTCAAAGACCATGATTAGTGTTACTGTGGAAAACTTCCCTGGGTCAGAAAGATGAAATAGATTTCTAAAAGTTACAGGTTTGCAAGTTGGGAAAGCTGGAAGGATGACCTATTTCTCAGAAATATTGGCCTCAAAGACTCAGAGAAACAACTCTGTACAAGCAGCTTTTCTGGTTCATCCATCCCTTGCCTGTGGACTCAGGCGTGTTTGGGGTGTGGAAGCTAAAATAAGCAGGACAGGACTGTCCCTTCTTCTCCAGAGCAGGGGAAGAGGACTGAGACAGAGGGTAAGGACCCTCAAGTTTCATGTGGATGCCCAGAAACGACTCTTGGCTCTTATATTAGGGGTGGCCTGGCCTGAAAATCACGGCCTTAGAGCCACCCCGCGGTCTAGCTTCCTAACGTCCCACCCAGTGTTAGCAGACTGGCCACCACTTTACAACTGGTCTCAGGAGGCCAGGTGAATACAGTATTTCAGCAATATTGAGAAGTGGCCACTTTTGGAGAATACATTCCGTGGGATCCCACGCTCTGTAGGGGACTTGTGTGAGCCTGTCATCTCCAGCTGGACACGCGCTACGAGGCATGCTAGATGGGGTGGGAAAAGGTAGGAGTGCTGATGAGAACCTCTGGTGGGGAGGGAAAGCTACCTCGGCACCTCTGCCCCTCCAAGAGCTGAGTTCAAGAGGATGAGGCTGCAGCGACTTCACAGGCACCTCTGGTGCCAGCATGAACTAACACCCAGGGACTCTTCACAAACAGAGGCATCATTCAACCTCCACGGCTGACAGAAGCTTGGCATCCCCGAGAAAGGCACTCCTACTGATTTCACTACGTGCAAGACACTCGTGTGTGTGCATTCATGTGTGTGTGTGTGTGCGTTCATGTGCACGTTGAGAAAAATGCCCTTGGTAAACAAGTTCGTCTTCCTTTTGTGGAGCAGCTGTCTCCCGGGGAGGGAGAGCCAACAGATGTCAGAGAAGATCTAACTCCAGGCCGTCCAAGGGGATGAGGGGGGCAGGCAGCCCGTTCACCAGGGAATTTAGATTATCGGAACACCTGATTAGAAGAGATTGTGTTGATCTCTTCCTGCCAACTTTCCCACAGATAAGGGTCAAACTGTGGGACCCTGCCCTGGACCACGAGGGGCGCAGACCGTGGTGGCCCCCTCTTGGCAGGATGGAGCATTCAAGGCCTTGGAATTTGAGTAAACAACCTCCTGCATTAACCTCGGAGGAGGCCCCTTTCTGGTGTCTAATAAGCACAACGAGCCTCCCCCCTCCCCCGTCTCTTCCCCGTGGCTTCCTTATGAAATGCGATGCTCCTTGTCGAGTTGGAAGGACAAAGGAACTGAGTAAGCGCAATTTATTATCCGGGATTGTTTTCAACCTTTTTCCAATTATACACATTTTCTTTTGGCTTTGGCAGATCTAGGTTTACGAGGCTGTTCTCTTCGGTCCTAATGGGCTGAACAAATGGGCCCCAAGTATTCCTTGAGGGATGTGTTACTGGCTGTTAGGAATTTGCTTAGGACATTAGCTCGGTTGACTGCAGTTAATTAAATAAGAAACTTGTATGGGCTCCTGCTTCCCCCTGCCCTGCTCCTCCCTGCCGCCTGCTTGCCGCAGGACTGGACTCCCAGGGCGGTTTCACTGAGGAACCGACAGCCGACAGGCAGCGATGGAAACAGACAGGGCCGTGCCTTTCTTGGGACGTAGGTGTTCTCACCTGCTGGGGAGAGAAGAGTGGACTTGCAGGGGCAGAAAGGCTGCACCTTGTAGTCGTGGGCAAAAAGCCAGAGGCTGGAGGACAGGGAGCCGGACTCCTGTCCTGGGTTCATGACCTCGAACGAGTCACCCATCCCTTTGTCATGGCGGGGCTGCTTTGTGAATGATGTCAGTGATGAGATCTTGCTCCTTCTCATCACCGTAGCTCCGAGGTCCACGCCAGCACTTGTGCCACCGGTTTTGCCCTCTCTACAAGGTCTCCATCTTACACGGCAAAATGCTCATGGGACACTGGTGGGTGTCTTGTTTTGTTTTGTTTTGTTTTGTTTTGTTTTATACACAGCATTCTTTCATCAAAGCCCACACGGGCCGGGCATCAGTCTTTACACAGTCTGCTGTGGTGCCCACGGCACCAACAGTCCCGACTTTGACCTGGAGTCCCGGGCTTTCCACCGCGTGTGCCTCGCTTCAGCGGGGACTGCAAAGCCTGGATGCAGGGGTGAGGGAGGTCTTGGCAGCCTACCTGGCATCTCACAGACCCTGAACCGACAGCAGCAGTTCTTTATTCTCCAGTGGTGCTTGGGATTTCTATAACAAGGCTGCGCTGGGAGTATCTTTCGTGTCTATTACATGTTTTTCAAACACAGAGCTGGGATGTACTGCAAGAGTTGACTATGTGTACATATCCTGCCCACTAAGACTGTTGCCTCGTTGAGTTCCACTGTTAAATTCTTGTGACAGGGACGGAGGATACGGCTCGGTGACACAGACACTGCCTGGCAAGCACAAGGTCATGAGTTCGATCCCTGGTACCAAAATAAATAGGTAAATAAATAAATTGTGCTATTTAAAAAAATTCTTATGATGAGAATAATTTTAAGTTATCATAAAACTATAAGAATGCAGCAAAGATTTCTTCAGCTGTGAAGATGAACAATTTCATGATTAAAGGCTGGAAGCAGGCCAAAGGTGGTGGCAGGAGCCTATAATCCCAGCACTCAGGGTGCGGAGGCGAGAAGCTCTCTGGGAGTGTGAGGCCAGCCTGGGCTACACAGGAAACCTTGTCTTAGAAATGAAATGAAATGAAATGAAATGAAATGAAATGAAATGAAATACCAGTATTGCTATCTAAAAATTCATCTCACATTTTGAAAATATGGAAATTGAAAACACCAAATCCAGGTTGCAGAAAGCGACCTGAGGAAGTTGCTTGTCCTCACTGAATCTGGGTATTTTTCTTTCCGATTTAAGGTACTTTAGCAAAGCAGAGTTTAGGTCTAGCTTTTCTTTTTAAGCTTCGTCGTATCTTTGAACGCGGTGGCCTCTGTTCTGAGATCACGTTTATCCTCTGGGCAGTAAAATATAACAGAAGAAAAAATGAAAGATGGTTGAGGCAGAAGGTCAGAGCTTCAAAGCACAGCGGCAAGGCCTTGTGGCCGGCAAAGCAGACATCAGTGCGGTAAGTAAAATTCCTGCCCTCACCCCCTTCCTGGACCAGGTGCCGGGTCCCGGTGCAGTGCCGTCATTGTTATTACCGCTGTCATGTTGTTTTTAACTTTTAGGGCTTCTATATTTGCAAAAATTCAGTGCTTCTTCTTTGATGGCAGAGTGAGACTGAACATGCTTCTCCCAAGTGGAGCACCTGAAGTGGGTGTCGTGAGAGTAGGGGCTTGTAGGAGATAAACTTCGAGCTATCTCTAAGGGAGGCAGGGAAAACACCCATCCCTGTCCTTCAAGGAAATCTACGCAAGGCCAGTTATGCTTTTCTGGCCACAACAAAAATGAATATCAGCCCCAAAAATGCATCCTTGAGAATTGTGCTTGAAGTCGCCTGTTTCCCCGTCTCTTGCGAGCAGCTGGACACTGTAAAAGTGATTCCAACATTAAAAGCATATTGGGTGTAATGCAGCCGAGGGTCCCTCCTCACCCCAGCATTCTGCGGGTCTCTTTCCCCTGCTTCCTTCATCCGACTGTGGTGATGATGTACCTCCTGGAGCACCACTGCTTCCGTGCCACAGCCAGCGTGTGCGTGTGTGTGTACGTGTGTGCACACACGTGTTTCTTTTATCAAGGAGAAAAACAACTACATTTCCATTAGCTTGAAAAACAAGTACCCAATAAACCGATTTCTCTCGGTATCAAAACATTTAATTCCGCAGGTCACTGTCTGGACCCAACCTGGTCACCAGACCCTCAGTGTCCAACTCATGAGATGCCCAGCACCAGTGACTTAATCTTGCAATTAAAAGCTAAAAGCTGGAGAGATGGGAGTCAAAGACAAAAGTTCCAGGAGGATCTGGGTCTCCGGTGTTTGGGTTCCAAAGCTTTCCCAGTTGAACTACGTTGGATTTGGTGACAGAGATAACATAGTGCCAAAGTCCCACGCTACACAGGGTGGTCATTGTGAGTGTATGTGGGGACCCAGGACAAGACAAGCGTCCACCTGACAGAGAGGCCGGTGAGCCAGCGGCCTCACTGCTATTTATGTTTTGTCCACAAGATGGTAGCGCACACTTCTCCATTTGATGTAAAGCTGGCCCGGCAACCTAATTTCCCGTAAACTAGAGAATGGTTAGTGTTGAGCGAGGCCAGGAAGTCTGGATACGACTTTTTTATTGTGATGAATTGTTAATTGGGAGTATGCGTAGTCCTGCTCCGCAAGGTGGGGATCCGGCTGAAACAGAAAACCCAGCGATGCATCGCGTTTCCATCTTCTTAGAAGGAATTTGAGAAGCGGGAATACTTTGGATATCTAAAAAAAACCACACACCAAGGACCAGATGCTGACATTTTTCAAACACACTACCTTGGTCCATCACGCAAAAGACACTGGGGCTGTCAAGTTCGATCAATCTGGGGTGAAATTTGCACAGTAACAACGTTTCTCCCGTGAAACTAGTTCAAGTGGGTTATAGGTGGCTTCCCTGGGCTCCAGGGGTGCGTCAGACCCCAGGAGTTATGAAATTTCCATGAGCTAAGCGAGGGGGCAGCGGCGGCCGCTGGCCCGCTCTTCTGTCTGCTGTGTGCCTCTCTCCCTCAGCCGGCCCCGAGCCAGAGGCGACCGGACGCAGATGGGAAAAACATCTGGCCTCGCTGGCCTTGGTGGCCCAGAGGGTCTTCTCTGAGGCTTCGGGTCTCGGGCTTGCTTCATCTCTTTTTTAAAAACTCTTTTTAAAATGAGAAGCTCAAGTGGGATTTGCTTTCATCTTACTATATTATTTTCAAATTAAATTAGCTCTCCTGTGCTGCATCAGAACCACAGGAGCAGGGCTCGGGGCACAGCAGGGACTTCTCCTTCGGGGTCCACGGTGGCTGGGGTCTCCACCTGGAGCTGGGAGAGGGTGGCGGAGGGCAGGGGAGGCCCTGGGGCTTTGCTTTTCCTTCCAGAGGCTTCCGGAAGGCAGTCTAGTTTTCCTGACCCTCTGCGGGCCAGCCCCACCCATCGTCCCATCTAACCCTGTGGGGTCCCCCCCCCTGCTGCCCAGGCCCCCACCCTTGGGCCTTGTCGTTCACCTGCTTTTTGGTTCCTGCAACTTCAGCTTCAGCTGGAAACTCCAGCGCTCTGGCTGACACCGTCACCCGGCAAGCTTTCCTCGGAAGCCTTGCATAGGTGGGGACCGCCCGGTCCTTTCCGCAGGACATGACCAAGGGTAGAGTCATGAGGAAAAGAGAGGAAGGAGAACAGTAACAAGCAGGCACAAGCACCAGGAGACTGACCTCGGCTGAGACGGGTGACTCATCCTCTTTCCGAGGGTGCAGTGTATCTCCTGGGTCAGGACCTTTTACCACGGTCTGTTTAATCAGGCCACCAGAGGGAGGATTCTGTGCCTCTTATACCTGGTAGCATGCTGTTCCCTACATATAGCCCCTTACACTGCATATGGTAGGATAATTATCAGCGAGTGGGGTTTATTTTGAAAACACCCTGCTTTGGAATCTCTGGAAACCCTGGGCTTGTCCCCCATGGGGTTGATGAGTGTCCCTTAACACTGGAGATGCTGCGGGAATGCGTGAGGGCAGGGGAAAACCATGGAGGTCAGAAGGGAGCAAAAGGGGAGGCAGACAAAGCAGGAAGGGGTCTCAGAGACCATCACAGCCTCAGTGAAGGGACTGGCAGGAAGGTTCTAGGTTTTATGTGTGCGTTTTTATTGTGAATAAAAGCAAGACTACTTTTCTTCCAGAAACATACCCTGTCTGCTTGTCTTTTTAGATGGCGTTGAGTTAAAAAAAAAAAAAAGCAACACAGTTCTTCAGGGTAAAATTGAGAGTTTTGAAAAGCTCCGACATATTTTGAAGGACTCCTCAGCCCAGTGTTATTGGTCATTAATCCTGCCTCTGTCTCTGTCTCTGTCTCTGTCTCTGTCTCTGCCTGTCTCTGTCTCTCTCCTCTATCTATCTATCATCTATCTCTCTGGATTACAGTGTACATGTTGTCTTATAACCTCTTCTTTTCATTTCATTTATCACAGACCTCGTCTCGGGTGGCTCAGTAGTTTTCCTAAACTGCAGTCTTGAGTGTCTACACAGCGTTCTGTCGCAGAGAGGACTAGCTGGATTTTGACTGATGCTGTTTGAAGATGCTGTTGAAGAGCTTTCTCCAAGACATCACCGTCTCCCTGTCCCCGGGGCTGGACCACGTGTGTGGAGACAGAACACCAGCCCTGGAGGGATCGGAGGTCACACTTTGAGCCCCTGAGCGTCTGAGTTCTTCACTGATTGACTGTAGTTCCCGTCTCCACAGCAAGACACTGCAGGAGGAAAAGGCAGACTGGTGTTAGGACCAAAGAGCGGCTCTTTGTTTGACCTTCTAAAACTGTGGGCTCTTTCCCAGTGGAAACAGGGTCTTGATATTATATGCGTAAGCACAGCGTGTGCTTGGCCCCGGAGTCACCTAGGAAGGCACATGTCGGTGGACCTCTTATCACAGGGAGATTTACGTGTGGGCAGGGGGACGGCTGGAGGCTCACCCTGGAGAGTTGCAGACGTTCTGTGCACAGCCTCAGTCCTCTGTGGGGCAGCCATGAAGGAAATGTCCTGCTCTGAACGAGCAGTGTCCCAGGGAAGAGGGCAGCCCAGAGAGGCCAGAAGACAGGCCGGCACCTGGACACCGTCACTTGGTCATGTACTTAGAAGTTCCCTGAAAGATAACAGGAGTTCTAAATCCTAGGGCTGTTATTATTAGATGTCCTCTGTCTTAGTTGTTTCCTTCGTCACTGGGACAAAATATCCGACACCCACAATTTAAGGGTGAGGGGTTTATTTTGGCTCACATTTCAGTCCGTAGTCAGCCGTCTCTTGGGCAGGGTAGCTTGTCAGAGGGGCCCGGTGGAGGAGGGCTGCTCACAGCACGGGGGACAGGAAGTGGAGAGAGGAGCCTGGAAGGGAGATGTCACTTTCTTGTCACATTCACAGTGACCCTTGTGACCAGAGCCCCACCTTACAACAGCAAGTCAGTTATCATGCCATATAATCCAACCACCTCCCAAAGGCCTCCCTCTGACCACATGAGGTTTGGGAGGACATCTATAAAGGACCACTCTCGTGGTCTCTTTCACCCCAAACATTGTCTTTTTCAGTAATTTATTTTCCTTCTCTAGTGTTCAAAGTGAAGTGAACAAAGAGGAAATTAATAGGCCCCCGTCTAAGAGATGCCTCTCCCCAGCCCGCCCTCACGTGCTGCGCTGAGATACAGGGCGGTGTGGAGAAGCACAGAACACACAGGAAGGACTGCGGCTCTCCCCAGGAGCAGGAGGCCTGGGCGGCAGGACCCAGGAGGCCGAACCGGAGCCTGCCCCTGCAGCCCCCTCCTGTGAGGCTGAGCGCCATATCACACTGGCCTTTACTGAGCAGCGATGCCAGGCACGGACCAGGAGGGGACGATCAAAAGGCGAATTCACTCACTCTTTCGCCACGTGTTACTGCCGCCTACTGCATGGAAGGCCACTGGAGAAATGGTCATGAAACACACAGGCACAGACAGGGTCGCTGGTTCCAGTCTAGCAATTGGTATAAATATTAAATGTTAAATTTTTTACAAATTTAGCATTTTAAGAGATCATGTCCTTGTGCCCTCTGCTTCATCTACATTCTGAACCACCTGGGAGAAAGACGTTGGAATTGGAACGGTAGCAATCTAGTGCTAGTTTCATGATTGAGGGAACCAAAGGAACTTTCTTCCCAGTGAAAGTTCCCAGGGCGCTGGCTTAGCCATCCAACTTGGGCCCCGAGGAAAGGCAGCCCAAAATGGTTAAGGTCTCTGCCAACAGCATCCACTGCCACTATGGTCACCCTCACCTTCTCCTATCTAAGCAGAAGCCAGCGAAGGATGGGCAGTCAGCTGGTGTCCTCCACTGAAAGGGGACAGCCACAGCCCTGGCTAAGCTCTAACCACAGCCCTGGCTAAGCTCTGGTGGCTAAGAGAGCTAAAACCTGGGACTGGAAAAAGCAGCACAGTTGTTACTGTGACGGACCTGTCCATGTAAAACCCAAAAAGAGAGAACTGAACATACAACATACCCCTTCTGCTTAGAGTGAACACTTGAGAAAGGGAAGCCCAGGGGATTGTGGGAAAGTCAAATACCGGAGCCCAGCTTATTCCAGGGAGGGGTGTACCAGTGAAGTGTGCTCCTGTTCTCAGGTAATTTGGCCATACACCCTAAGAGGAGGAGTCACTGCAAAACAAGAAGACTTGTCATCATAAAACAAGATAAATCTGCACTGGTAAATTAGGTTCAAAGGTATATGGAGGGAGACGAAATAGATGTCTACCAAATAGTCACCATCATGCCCTGCTCTTCTTTTAGGGCCACTTGTGACCTCTCGCCTCTGCAGAATTAAGAGACCTCTTTACTATTTCAACACTGGGATACCTAAGTTAGAAAGTAAAGATTTCAGCCTTTTTAGGGACAAATTCCAAGACTGGCTGTTTGAGGTTTTTTGGTTTGTGTTTTGCTGTTAGATCTGTTGGTTGTCTAAAAAACTATCAGCTCAATTGAACTTTACCCAAAGCATAGACATCTGAAAATACTTTCACAAACCTGCTTTTTATTACGAAGTTAGTGTATATTTGGTAAATATTTTAGAAAATACAGAGACATTTCATGATTCAAACTCAGCCATGGTTATCACTTTGATATACTTACTCCTTGGCTCGTATTTAATTTTTCCCTCAACATAGAATTTACTGTATTTTCTTAGTGGTTTTGCTCTGTATGCATTACCAACTCTCAATTCTCTGCATTAGATTAACTACGATGTGGACTGACCATGGGTAAATGTAAAGCAAATGACCTGTGAGAAATTATTAGTTAGTAAAAGTCAATGGAAATCTTCCTTCGATAGATATCTGTTAAAACCTACTAAGTCCCAAAGATGCCTCTCTAAGTGGGAAATAGGATGAATAAGAAGACTAACTCATATTTGAGCTTAGCTCATTTTCTCACCCTTGGGTTGGAAGACATCCACTGCCTGGAGGTAGGGACAAACCAGGGCAACATGAGACTGCCCCTTCTCTTCTCTCACCCACTAGGAAAGGAGCCAATTGTGAGCAGACGCGCTTTGCACCCCCAATCCCAGAGCTATGGTTCATATCTAAATGTCTCACACCCTCATGGAATCACAGACGGGAACTTTGGAAAGTAGTTGGATTACGGGGGCTTGTAGCTGACTTGCCGTTAGGAGGTGGGCCATGAACCGGAAGAGGTGAGTCACTGTGGGTGTGACCTGGAAGGTTGTATCTCACTTCCTGGCTCCTCCCATGACTCTCTCTGTCTACTTCCTGTTCACCATGATGTGAGCTGCTCCACCTCCGCCAGGCCCCTCGCCACAGCACTCTGCCTTGGAGCCAGCCGACTATGGACTGAAACCTGCACAAACCGTGAGCCCAAACAAACTTCCTCCTTTAACTTGTGAGTGTATTGAGTATTATGTCTCAGTGACAAGGAAAGTAACCAGGATAAACAGCAAATCACAGTTGATGGCCAAGTAAGGGAGTTCCTTGTAACAACTCTGAGTTTTTATAAACTCAAGGCTAGGGAGGAAGGTGAGAAAGAGCAAGATGAGAGAGTCATATACTTCATTTCCACTCCTGTGTTTGAAGAAAGCCCAACAGTCAGCAACAGTACCGTTATTTAATCAGTTAAGATTTGGCCCAATTCCAAGCAATTAATATGACATGATTTGAAATATATTTTATAATTTTTAGGATTTCAGATAATTTCTATAAAATGACAACTATTTGGAGATTTGATAATATCTATGAAATAAATATCTATAAAATATAAAATAAAAATTAATAAATATGGAATCAATTTTAGCTAAGTATGCATTTGATCCATTTCCTGTACTAATTTTAACCTGAGGATGTCCTATGCACTTACTGTGATATTTATTAAGAGTTGGTGACAATAGCAGTTATTGGAACAGAACTTTTGGTTTTTTGGTATTTTTTTTCAGTATGGAAGATAAATCCCAGGGCCTTGTGCATGGTAGGCAAGAGCTCTCTACATGGAACTATTCCAAGATCCAAGTTAGACTTCATTTTTAAAATAATTTAACCGGATTGCAGCCACTTAAGGTACTAAGAAGATATCTCCCAAACAATTTTGAAAAGTTCCATTAACATGATTTCTGGTTCAAAGTTAATATGAGTTCTCTAAATGTAATTTTGGGAAATGTAAATACCACCGTGTCTCCAGGGATCTGGAGGTGAATTTTATTGCATGTTAATTGTTCTCAAGGGGACATGTTAATATTTGGAAACTGGCTGCTTGCTTTGCATGCAGGAAATCTGTCTTGGAGTCCAAGAGTCTCAGGGTAAAGGGAAGCTCAAGCCCTCGACCCTTCTCCCAGGGGTTTTCATGATCCACCTGCACAGCCCTGCCCCCGCCTCCCAGGACAGCGGTGGTGGAGGGAATCAAGGGTTCCAGACTGAAGACACTGTGGGTGCTGGCTTGAGTCTTCATCACCCTGCAAGATCTGTGCTCACTGCAAGAGCATCGTTTTGTTAACTTGTCTCTCCAAAATCCCATTTGAATATGTTTGATTTATATTAACGCTATACATTATTTTTTGACAAGACATTTGACATTATATTTACTTTAAGTTTATTTAAAATAGCTGCCTAAAATAATTTTTAATCAACTTACTGTTCAACTGATCTCAATTCTTATCTTCCATGCTTTATAAATTATATTTAATTTTATTAGTTGTTACTTTTGACAAATACGTCACTTGGCATAAAACTATTTCAGATTCTTTTTAAAGCAGTGCATATAAACTCAGATTTCGAATGTTCCCCAAAGGTACATGGGATGAAGGTTTGGTCACCAGCTGGTGGTGCATTGGGAGGTAATGGAAACATTAGGAGATAAAAACTAGTTGGAGGAGGTAGGAAATTAGAGACGTGCCCTTGAAAGGGATGTTGGAACCCTGGAGCACCTGTCCCCCCTACCACTTCCTGGCCGCTATGAGGTGAGCAGTTTCGCTCCACCGCGTCCCCACCACGATGTCCCTGCCTCACCACAGTTCTGGAAACAGTGAACCCAGAATAACCATGGACTGAAGCTTCTGAAACTGTAATCCAAAACAAATCTTTCCTGCTTTAAGTTTTCTTGGGTATTTTGTCATAACAGCTGAAATCTGATGAATACAGATGGTATATTTTCTAAACCCTTATATATTGGAAAATGTATTTAGTTGCTTTTCATGTGACTTATGGCTTTACTACAGATAAGAACATGGGTTGCCTTTTTCTTCTCAGAAATGTAGAGACATCATCTTATTTACTGATGTTATGTCACACCCAAAAGTAAAACACAAATAGTCTGACTTTCATCAATTTGTAGATGTGGACAACACTGCCCGTATCTGATCTAATATCCATTTTCTCTTCTTTTTTACTAATTAGACCCTGGCTTAATTGGGTGTAAAATCTTCCCAGTGTAATCTAGATTTTCCAAAAAAAACCTTGCAATGATAGTAGCTATGTATCATGGTCCTGGATAACAAATTAATGCTAGAGAAAAATTGTCCAGTGGGGGCATCTCAGAAAGGTCCTTAAAGGAGAAGGAGTCATTGACCATGTGTCCCTTCTTCCTGTTCTTGGCTCTTCTTGAACACAATGGCAGGAGTCCTGGCAGCCATCTTGGAAGATCACCTCATGGATGGCGGGGGATGCTAGAAAGAACCCGGCCCATTGAAGTATCCCACAGGCCCTCTGTGAGTCTGAACCACATCTCCAGTCTTCTTTTCCTTGTGAGAAAAACAAACCTTATCTTCTTAAGGCATCGCTTCAATTTTCTTAAATTTTAGGTAGCCAAACAAATAGCTTCCTGAATAATTAATTTTATTGTCAAATCCTTGTCAGATTTTTATTATAGTTGTACTTTTTAAAATATTCACAATATTGGGACATGTTATTATATTCGCTTACTTAGAACTAAGTAGGCCTCCTGGAATGATAAGCTCTCTATGCTCTGCCTTTCACAGACGTCATCTTCACTTTAAAGTGTAACTGAAGAGCAGCTCATTTGCGTGGCTGCTAGCCAGTGTCCAGCAGGTGTTTGCCCAGGGCTACTTTCTGGCTCACATTAAAATGAACTGTGTGGATTAATGCTGCCTCTGTATGTAGTTTAAGTGTAGCCTAAAGGTTTCTTCATGCATAATGAACTACAACCTAACTTGATGTGTAAACAGGCTGTAAGCTACTGTTGTAACACGCAGCTGAGTCTGAGCCAATCACAAACAACCAACAAAAACTCTATTCAAGTAAGACAGGTGTTAGGTGTGACTGTCACTATGTGCCTCACTTCCTTTTCTATGTGTTGCTTCCTTTTATCTGGGTATAAATAAAATGTGCCATATGATGAGCAGGGCCTTCTGAAGCATTTTGAATGCAGAGTGCTACCAATTCTAGAATCTAAAAAGAAGCCAATTATGATCTGTCAAACTAAATTTGTTGCAAAGTTCTCCTTTAACATCCACAGTGGTATCTTTCTTAATTGTGTTGTATGCTTCCCTGAACTGCATAGCTGTGCTGTTAACAAAGCAGCTCCTTACCCATCACGTCACCCTGCAGTACTTTGCTCAACAGAACTCTTGCCCTAGAAAGCAAAAAACAGTTGTAACCACCTCGCACTAGTATTGTTCACCCTTAACTTAATACAACCATCCTCCATACCACCAAAACATGGCGATGTTTTCCTCAAAGTCTCAGCAGTTATGGCATTTTCCAAAGTACAAGCACAAGTCTCTTTTGAGACTCAAGGCAAACTCTTAGCTATAAACCAAACCCCAGCAGAGCAAACACTGAGTATAACAAGTGCCTCTAGCAGTATATAGTATGGAGGTACTTGGTGTAAAATGTGAGTTCCAAAGGCCTTGGACAGCCCACCCCCACCCCCAGCATTGTTTTTTCCAGCCCACAAGGTCTCTCTCTCTTGAGATATGTCCACTTAGAGCCTACAGTTTTCCTCAGCAAATGTTCCTAGCATCTCCAACTTCCTGGGATAGTTACCGCACCTTTGGTTTTTACTCTCACACCTTCACACACACACCACACAGGAGCTCCTTGCCTGACTTCCCTAGAAATCTGAGTGAAAACCTCCCTGAACCCACAACTCTTTGTTCTACATGGCTGTAAAACAACCACCACGTGGATGACACCAATGTCTGCTTTCAGCTGGGTCAGAAACTGGGCCCCCTTGACCATGACTTCATCAGCCTCCGATCCTCTGAATGAGCAAAGTGAAACAAATCCCAGGATCCCAACTTTCTAGGCACCCTTTTTTAAAGCAAGTAGCTCAGGGAGTCTCTTCTGAACTGAAAAGTATTCACTTTTGAATCTTTGGGACTGCTTTGTGTGGTGTTTTGATGATTACTGATATGCTTCCAAGGCATCTTTATTTCTTGTCCCTGTACCCAATCCTTGGCTTCTTTTTAATGGTGCTAATCTCAAGAATCACACTTGCTTTGTTCCAGAATTTAAGTTTTCCAAAATTTTTTGTTCTGCTTCTTTTCTCCCAGTTCTCACTGCAGACCTGGTCAACAGCAGCCAGCAGTATCCATGCCACAACCTGAATATGAGGATGCCTTGAAATGTCCTCCACCGGATAAACTGGTCTGCTGCTGTCAGTCTCAGTCTCCTACAGAGTCTTAGGACGCGGGGGAACTGTAGATACATTTTCTGCCAGAGTGCAGCACACATGCCCTCTAGTTCAGCTACCAATGTAGTTCTTGCTCCCAACCGAAGTCTCCTGAACCTGGCTTTGAGGGTCTGCCTTCCTAGCACTGTTCCAGTCTTCTGAGCACCAATCAGAGTCACCCACCAAGCTCTTTCTACAGCTTTCTAGGACTCCTCCAGCCTGTGTCCCTAAAACTTTCCTATTTTGTCCTCTAAACCAGATCCAAAGTCTTCTAAATCTAAACTACCTTGTCAGATAGTCACAGCCACAACCCTGCCCTAGGTGCCGATTTTCTGTGTTAGTTTTCCTATTGCTGAGTGAAATCCCAGGCACCCACCATTCAGTACATGGGTCAGCAGGTTCCAAGGCAGGAACATCGTGGCGGAAGGACATGGCAGAGCAGAGTTGCTCAGGTCAAAGCCAGTGACTGATATTTTCACACCCAGCTCCACTGCCCAGAATATGTGTGGCAGTTATTAGAGATTGTAGCCTGAAACTGTGCACCAGTAGTCATGTTCAGGGATGTGTGATATGAACACGACGCCACAAATTTTTTTATTTTTTTCCTTGAAAAGACACATGACTTATCAATAACATGATTTTTTTTTTTTTTTGCAGTACTAGGGATTGAAGCAAGGGGATTTTGCACAAAACTGCATTCTAAGCCCTTTTTGCAAACTTCCTGCTTCAGTCTCCTTGAGTGCTGGGATGACACATATATGCCACTGTGCCCAGCCAATGACATGAGTTTTAAACACAAGTTGTTATTTTTAGTTCAATGAGGAGTTGGGAGAAACTCCACTAGAAGGTATACAATCATAAATATTATTTTAATTATTCCATAAGAATTCACCAATGGCAAATTATTTAATCATTAATTAAATATTCAGATTATAATTTTACTATCAGAAATAACTTTGAGGACTAGGGATTTAGCTCAGCAGTACAAGTACCTGCCTGGTAAGTGCAAGGTTGTGAGTTTGATCCCTAGTACCAAAAAAATTTTAAAAAAGGAAAGAATTTTGATACCTGTTATTTTCTTAAGAAAGATTTCCAAGAGTGGGATTATTGGATTGAA
This sequence comes from Dolichotis patagonum, assembly GCA_004027295.1. Lineage (NCBI taxonomy): Eukaryota > Metazoa > Chordata > Mammalia > Rodentia > Caviidae > Dolichotis > Dolichotis patagonum. The sequence continues at coordinate 2,438 of PVJX010023433.1, read as the reverse complement.
ATTACAACTGTGTTGAAAGGTTTTCGGTACATATGAGAGACATTGAGTACCTTTAAAACTCATCAGAAGAGTGTCTCTAAGTTTTCCTGAGTTTTTGCAAATCTTAGGAATATGAACCCTTTCTTGGCTAGTTTATAAATCATCTTTCCTTACAATAATCTTTTTAGGAGCTTCGCAAGAGTTGCACACATTATCCTCTGTGTTTCACAGACCCAGGAAGTGTGATTCAGGGTCACAGAGGAAGTAGGGAAAGAACCAGAAGCAGCCCAGTGAGAGCTGCTTTGGGAAACGTGGATCCCTAACCTCCAGCCCAACGCTCTTCCACGCCACTGTGCCCTTTCCACGCCTGTCCTTAGGTAACAGATGAAGAAATCCATGCCCAGTGTACCAGTCAGGTACCAGTCACTCTTTTTAATAACAAGCTGTTTATGAAAAAAAGAGGTTTACTTAGAGTTTTGGAGGCTCAAGGGCACAGAATCTGCACTGACTCAGTTCTGGGAGGGTCACCCTGGCAGGAAGTGAGTGGTGGGCAAGGATGGCAGAGCCTGTGTCAGAGCCAGCAGCCAAGTGTGAACCACGAAGGAGGGGGAGGGGAGGGGGAGGGCGAAGGGAGAGGGGAGGGGGCGGCGGAGGGGGCCCAGGCTTGCTTTTTCTCTAACACCATCTTGTGAGAGCTGCCAGTGGTATGTGAGAGCTGTGTTTATCCCCAGGACCCCACTGCACCCATCTCTTAAAGGTTCCACTGCCACCCCGTGTTGCCACAATGGGGACTCAGCCCTCCGCACGTGGACCCCTGACACACAGCACAGCACCCAGAAAGATAAACAAGGGTGGAAAGACCATGTGCGTGATAACAGAGCAGTTTCACAGTTCTTCACTGGAAAATGATCCTGCATTCAATATCCATCTGCAATAGCAAACCGTTACAAACAAATAAGCAGACTGGTCAGACGGGGAGCCGAGACCTTGCAGCTGCGTGAGCAGCCCGCTTCTGAGTGCGGGTTCCCACCAGCTCCTCCTGGTCGAAGGGTGAGCTTTGCGCTGCTCCTTTCTTCTCTCAAGAAAACACCCTCGAGGTTCAATCTGCACAGATAGGAGCCCCACTCAGTTGGAAAGGGCAATCAAGAAAACATTCAAGGACGAAAGGAGTGCGTTTGCTAAATCCCAAGTGAGGAGTCATTTGCGTAACTTTCCCAGTGAAAACTCAATCTTAGAAATATCCTTTCCTACAAAAACAACTGGTTTTCCCAACCTCTATCCAAAATTCATTTACTTATCACTTTATATGACTGACTGAGGAAGTCTCAGGACATTTCTCCTCTTATCTTTGTACTGGCCCCTTTGTGTTAATTCTACTGTGCTTTGGACAATGAGATTCCTCTATTAACAAATGGTGAACAATTCTAGAGAAAGTTTTTGCTTTGTTATGTTTTGCTGCTTTGTTTTTAGTTTCCCAGTTAGAAAAAAATGTGCCATGGAAACTTGCTCACAAAGGACTAAATGAGGAAGTTAATGTCACGGTGACCTGCAGTCTCCACGCTCATGTGGTTATAGATCGGCCGTGCCAATTTGTGGAAATGTAAGTCTTGCTAAAAAGCTCCTGCAGTTCTGATGAACACTGTAAGATGCCAAGGGGATTCCATGTGCTAGAGTTTTGCTTCATTCTGTTTTTTCTCTCTCTAGGATTACCCACCACCCCGGCTAACTTAGTCCTGTCTCCCTTGTTCACCAGACGCGGCAGCACCTACAACAGGCACCTGTGTTCCATCCCTCCTGCTTCCTTCTCTGGCTCCTTTGGTCACATTGAGTGTTCACTGAATTTCTTCCCCTGTCCTCTGAACAGACTCTTACACAGAGTGACGATACTCATTTTAAATTTCACCTCCTCAGAGAAGATTTTTTTAAACAACCATTGTGGGAAACAACTAAGGATTCCTTCCTTTGTTTAGAACTCTCTTTTTTTTAATGTTTTTTTTCTTTTTGTAATTTTTTTTATTTGAAAGAGAATAAAACAAAAGGGGGCAGTACAGAGCAGATCAGAACAGGACAACATAGGCAACACAGTACTTTACATTAAGACAACTGGACATCAACAGTAGCTATCACAATATCTCTTACTCTGCTATAGTTGAGCATAGTTTCAAATACAATAATATCAAACATAACGCAATAGTATAAAGCCATGCATAGAGTGAAAGAATTTGGGGCTTTCTGAACCGAATAACAGAAAATGATCAATGGGTACTATAATATCTCATTTTCGATAAAAAAAATTTGTTTAAACTATCATACATATTCAAATTCCAATAAGACACAATAGATAGAACCAATGGTAGTAGAACAAAAGAAGCATGATAGGTCTTCTAAGAAGGATGATATTAAATCAGCAATAGCTGTCATAATGTTTTGTTTTCTTCAGAACAGCTGTTCATATCATC
>PVJX010023432.1:0-29213 GCA_004027295.1 Dolichotis patagonum | reverse complement strand
AAAAATATTTTTACTTTTTAGAAACATATATAAGTTTTCTGGTCATTTATTGCCTCCCACCTGCTTGGGAAAAAAATGCCAGGAGAAATGAAGGAGATTTTTCTTGTTATATTCCCTTCTCTGTACTGCTCGATCTTTTAAAAGCCATAGATAATATCTATCTCTGTAAAATTTCATGTATTCATGCACATTGCACTTACCATCTAAGAAACATTTAACCCACAGATAAAGCTGCATACTGGTTTTAGTACCTCAACCACAACCTTGTACTTCAGATGGAAGGTGTTGGGGTTCAAGATGAAAGCAGAGGGAAATGCCCACCGGGGGTGCTGAGGGCGGGGGAAGCAGATGGACCTGAGCCCGCGCTGCTCCCCTGGCCTCTGCCTAGGCTCCAGCACAGGGCTGGCTCTAGGCTGGCTTCCAGCTCCCCATTGGGACCCAGTCTGACAATGATGACTCCCAGTTTCTGCTGTCTCTGAGACTTCCCTGTGGCTCTTTGTATATCTTTATACTAAATCCTGTTTTTCTTCGGTAACTGAAAGGGTACTTGTTCCTTGCAAGTAAAAACAAACTTAAATAAAACAATATTCAGTATAGAAAATGTAGAAAACACAGAAAATCTGAAAAACAAGTCTTCTGTAATGTGACACCTCATTTCCTTCCATTATTTTTCAATGTTTTCATTATAAACACTCTTAAAATTGTAATTTTATAACCTTTCAGTGTGTTGAGCTCTGTAATCTTTATTTTCTTAGTACATAAAATTAAAGTCAAGTGAAATGAAAATAATTGGAGAAACTATTTAGTGAATATGTATTTTTAAGGTCTGAATTTTGAACAGATTTAATTCCATTAATAAAAAAGAACAGCAAAGAATGTGCTTCTAAGCTGATGAGAAAATCAGTGTCACTTAGAGCTTTTTACCTTTACCCCTGTGCTCCTTAGATCTTACACATTTGTAAAAGTTTGAACCAAAAGGTTTTTTAGGGGACACTCAGCCCCATTGCCAGGCCAAGGCCTTTTGTCACCTCAGTAAAGTCCCTTTAGGCTTGTTTAAGCAGTCCCTTTAGGCTTGTTTAAGCAGAAACTCAATCTTGATTGGGTTTAGGGGTGCAAAGTTACACTAGAGGTTCATGAATGTATTAAATACCACCTTATTAATCTGTAATGAGAACTAAATAGCTGAGTAGTGGACTGGATACTTCATCGTGTCTCCCAATAGGGAAGTGAGTTTATCAGAAATAGGGAGAATCCAAACAATGGGAAATGGTGCTCAGATTCCCATGTCTGAAGCAGTCTCATTTTTGATTGATGTCTGCTTTATCTTCCTTGCATCACTGCATCTGACCAGAGCCAGCATTCCTGAATACCGTCCTTCTGATGGACTTGTACTCATTCAGATACATTGTAGGTACTTCAGCTACTCTTGTTTCTTGTTTCTTGGTTAAATGACAATTTAGGAAATGTACTGAGTAGATTCATAGATGATCCACCTCTGTGGAGACTGGAGAATTAAGAGATCTATCATAAGGGATCCTCCCTAAGGTCATGAAGGTTGAAAGCTTCCCTTTTCAGAGTAGGAAGATGGTGTTGGCTACCTCCTTTCACAGCCATTGACAGCAGATGTTCCCTATGCCAATAAAGAGAACCATGCCTCTCTTACATTACTGACTGCTGCCTTATCCTCAAGTACCAGACAGGTCTTGGTCAGAGGAAAGAGTGCTATGATTAGTTAGGTATGGAGGTGCAAAGCTGTAATCCCAGCCCTCTGGGAAGCCGAGGCAGGAGGATTGCAAGTTCAAGTCCAGCCTGGTCAGTTTAGCAACTTATGAGAGTCTGTCTCAAAATAAAAAAAAAAAAATAGAAAAATGAAAGGGGTGTAGCTCAGTGTGAAGGGCCTAGGTTCACTCCCCAGTACTCCTAGTTCCAAATTGCTAAGGTTGATTTATATTGTCCATAGGAGAAGACAAATAACATTGCTAAATATTTAACATTGCTGCACAGGGCAATCCTCAAGGGCAGTCTGATTCTATTATACACTTTAGCTGTACTTTTCTGTTTGCTTGTTTGTTTTGAGATAGGGTCTCAGTAACCTCGGCTGGCCTCAAACTCACATTGATCCTCCTGTCTCAGCCTCCCAAGTGCTAGGATTATAAGCCTGTGCCACCACTCTTGAATGAGCTGTATTTTTAGTCTAATTTTCTACCTGAGCACAATGACACAAGTCTGTAATCTCAACTCAGGAGGCTGGGATAGGAAGATTGCAAGTTTGAGGCCAGCCTGAGCAATTTAGCAAGACTCTCAAAGTAAAGAAAAAAAGGGATCCAGATACAGCTTAGTGGTATAGTGCCTCTGGATTCAATATCCAATATCACACCCACAAAAGTCTGTAATTTCCTTTTGAATGTAAGAAGGAAAGTAATTTTTAGATTTTCTATGCATCAGGCTACAGCTTGTGAGGAAAATAAAATTATTATTTTGGAGTTGCAGGTTTGGCTAAATACCTATCAAATATTCTATCAAAGATTTTAGAGTAAGATGTGTTGCAAACTTTGTAGCTTTTTCTGCTTGGGCTTTCCAGTGCTCTCCTTTTTCTGGCTTGGTATAAATGAATAGAGGAAAGAGGGCTAAATTTTATTGTATACTTGACAATGCTTACTATAGAAAGTTTAATCTATAAAAAGGTCACACAGTTGTAGGGATGCCTTGGTTTAAGATAATGTAGTCTACCTCCCAAGGAAACCAAGAAATCTTTAGCTGGTGATTGTTAGCTCTGCTAATTCATTCACCAAAGATTTTCTTAAAAAGTTAACTCCTTAGTACAGTCATAAAACACTCAGTTTTCAGATAAATTTTTGGTTATTTGTTATAAGAAGCTAACCACATATATTAGATTTACTAAAATTTAAATTTGAGCTGTTGAAGGATTATCATTATGTGTTTAGGTTTCTGTACTCTTAAAGATGCTTCTTTGTTCTGTGAGTGTACAGAGGCATATTTCTGTTCATTACTTTCTTTTTAAATTTTTTGCCGTCCCTTTTCGCCATTGCTTCATCAGCCTTTATAATACCAGCTAGTCTTAGAGGGAATACAACATGTAGTATTTAGAATATCGTTTACATTTGTCTGACCACCTTTCATCTACAGCGATCAGGTTGTTAGAAAGAATTCTTGCGTTTCAGTGTTTGTTAATGTCAGTTTGTTCAGTCACTCCGCACGTATTTAAGCTCCTCCTGTGTGATGTGAGTGGCTATAAGCAGAACGCGCGCTCCTTGCTCTTAAGGAACGCGGAGAGAGGTGGGGGAGACAGGACTTAGCCTGGCTGGTCAGAGGGTGTTTCTTTTAAAAAGGTGGGCAGAGATCTGAAACATGAGTTAGAGTCAAGCAGCATGGAGTGAGGGTGGGCACTGTTCCCAGATGCCTTGTAAGGGAACTTGGTATTTTTGAAAAATTGCACTATGAAAAGAGATTGGAGGGTGTTGAGGATTGTACGTCAGAAGACAGAAGGGCTAGACCCTAAAGAACTTGGAATCCATGTTAAGGATTTTGGTCTAGAAAGCAGTAAGAATTTACTAAAAGAATGTGAGTACGGTAAATTTGCAGTTAAAAATTTCATTTTGCTGGGCGAGGTGGCGCTTGCCTGCAATCCCAGTGCTCTGGAGGCTGAGGCAGGATTGCTGCAGGATTGACACCAACCCAGGCTACGTTACTACGAGAACCCACCCCACCAAAGGACATCTGTTTTAATTTGGCAGCTGTGGACTAATTGTTGCTGTCTGATCGTAAGTAAATGATGGTAGTAGTAATGCTTAATGCCATTTATTCTGTGTGTGTGAGGGGGTACTTTGGAGCAGAGCTAAAGTACAAATATACTTACTGAAAGTTTTATAATGAGGTAGTTAGTATTAGCTTCATTTTATAGATGACAGAATTGATGGAATTAAGCTGAGCTATGAACTCAGCCCATGATGCCAGCTCTTTCATGCATAATAGGGATTCACTAAAAAAAGTGTTCACTGTACACCTTTTGGCCCACTTTTGCATGTGGATAGGTTCTTTAAAGATGAAAAACTCGTGCTTCTCTGAGTTGTTGGGTTATTTTGATTTTTCCAAACCGCATTGAAAAAAATAGCATCTCTTAGTAGCCACCAGAGGGAGCTAGAAAGATCACTGTTTTAAGAAGCTTTGGAATTCTCTGAGTAGTATTCATCTGTAAGCAATTCTGATAAGCTCCGTTTGTGTAATAGTGGATAGAATGAGGGTTTCTGTCGGATGGGTGGTGCTTCCAGACCCCCGAAGTGTAGGAACTGGTATTCTTTCCACAGAAGATACAATTTGGAAGTCCAAGGGTATGTATCGATACTCTTCCAAGAATGGCTTATTAAATATTGAACAGTAATATAATCTGCAGTCTGCCCCCTAGATCACAAAAATTAATTTTTCCTTCTTGCATTCAAAATATTTTCCATTGTCATGGAAAATGCTTAAAGAAATTCCTTCAGTCACATTAGCTTTGAAATTTAAACCTCATTAAAATTACTACATGTCATACATATCCTTGATACAGAAATCTGGGAACTGAAAGACTAACTAATCTATGCTCCCTTTCCTGCAACACACAGTAGTGGTCGCCCAGGCCTGGGATGAACACGTGCTGTTAGGAAAGCGGAAGAAAAAAGGCGGGTGGCATTCACGGGACCCTAGGAACTCCAAAAATCTTGCTGAGTAGAAGGGCATGAGGGCTCCTTTCTGGGCACCAGGGGGTACCCTTGATCATCTCCCCAGTGTGTGTACTGGGTGAGCTGTTTCCTTTAATAGATGGTTCTGGCCCACATTTGAACAGAGTACTGGGGATATGCACTTCCCGCCTGGGGAATGAAGTGAGGGCTGAGCAGTTTTCTCAGCCTTCTTCTTTCCTGTGGAAAATTAGAGTCCTGAAGATGATCAAAAAGAGCAACAGTTCCTTAACTCAGGCTGGAGAGGGGGTGGTGTTTGGTTGTTGTTATCTTTTTGTCTGTTTGATTTCTGCCAGACCTGTTTGTTGGGAGCTCCATCCTCAAGTCTTTAAGATGTGCATTTGCCTCCAGATGTCCACACATCACATGGGGCTTCTGGGGCTTCTCTGGCTTGGTCTCTTCCCTTGTATGTGGGGCGGCTCTGCACACCACTGTTCACTGAAAAGGTTTACCGGAGACAGCATCAGGTCAGAAGTCTTAAACGGTGTGACGACTCTGCTTCTGATTTGGTCTTTGCCTTGAGTTTATGTCTTACTTGACCTTTGAAAACACTTCTCTACTTGTTGAGGTGGGAAAAAGCTGCAGGTTTCTGCCTTACAAGCCCATGATTTTCAAGGTCCTTTTTTCCTTTTTATCTGTGCTTACGAGTAAGTCTTGTTTCTGAGCTCATCTTTCTAATAGTACTTTATCAAGTTCAATTAATGACAACCAAAGCACAGCTTGTGTTCTGCATTCTTTTCACCAAGTTATCTAAGTTTTTATATATGAGTTTTATTTACCATTGCATTATGTGGTTTGCCATTTTTCCAATCTCTAAAAACAGTTTCCTTGTAGTCTGCCTCCACACCTGACATCACATATTTTTATTATTTTTGGTGGGGGTTATTGTTAAAATAGCAGCCCATTTCTGATAACGATTTCTGCACTGTTCAGCTTTATTATAATAATTACCTCCAAATTCCAATGGCTTTTCAAAATAAAACCTTATATTTCCTACTGACTGTGTGTAGACTGCTGGTGAGCTCCAGTTCTGTTCCAGATGATGGCTCTATTCTGGACCTTTTCTCTTTGGAAACCCTGGCTGAAGGAGCAGCCCTTACATGAAATATGCCTGTTGTGTGGCAAAGGACCGAAGCAGGAAGGCTGGCCCAAACTTAGACTGCTGCTCAGAGCTTTTGCTTACATGTGTTTGGCACACCTGGTGCCATTGTATTAGCCAAATATGTCATGTGGATGATTGCCAAATTAATAACCTAGAGATATCTGTTCCTTGCATATGTAGAAGTGTGACAAAACAAAGTATAATCTTTTTAAAATTTAAGAGTATATTGCTTTAAAATACTATCAATCAGTGCTCTCCAGGGAAGTAGTACTAATAGGATATGATGTGTATGCAGATATATATATGCCATATACACAAATATAGGGATATATTTATTTACCTCAAGGAATGGGCTTATGTGACTATACGGGATGAGAAATCTGATATTTGTAAAGAAAGCTGGGAACTCAGGATTTCTATGCTATAGTCTTGGGGCACAATTGCTTCTTCTCTGGGGACACTTACATTTGCTCTTAGGGCCTTCAGATGACTGACTGAAACCAACCTACAGTATAGAGACTGAGTTTCTTTACTTCAGGCCAACTAACTTGAACTATTAAGCATATCTACAAAGTACCTTCCCAACAACATAAGCTCAGGTTTGACCAAACATGCTGGCTCAGCTATGGTACCAAATTGTTCAAGCAACAAAATTTAGCCATCACATTTATGATCTACAAATATGATAAATGTTTAAATTTTAAAAAATATTATAGTAAAGGCACATTGTCATTAATCCCCATCGAGATACACCCACTTCCTTCAAAAATCATATTGTTCTTGCCACTCTTTAGAGCAGATCTGTGAGTCTTTTCTCATGAGGTTCTTTAGTTGCACTGTTATGGCTGCCTTGATGTCTTAAACTGGACTTTTCATGATCATTTTAACTTTAGGGAATAGCCAAAAGTTGCATGATGCCAGATACGGTGCACAAGGTGGATGAGAACACACTGTAATGATTTTACAAGTCTGCCTTTCTGTTGAATGGCACTAGGTAATGGCACTCCGGTTTTTTTGGGGGGGAGTACTGGGTACTGGGAATTGAACTCAAGACCTTGTACCTGCCAGACAGGTGCTATGCTGCTGACCTATAGCTCTGGCTCACTTGGTGTATTTTTTATCACATCTTGTAAAGGCATAAAGGAAGACTTCTAGAACTGCTTCAAAGAATGGCAGGAACAGTGGGATAAATGTGTTACAAACGGGAGTGGGTCTTAATGGTAATGTGTCTTTTAGTGTAATATATTAAAAATTTGGTCATACTGCAAACACAGTGCTGGTTTACAGACAGCAACATATGGAGGTAGAGAGCACTTTCTGATAGATTCATGATGAATTACTACACAGACTAGCTTGATTAGAGCCAGTAAATTAGCTGTGTTTGGAGATAATTCACAGAATAATGAAATCAGTGGTAAACTACAGCCTGCTGCCTATATTTACTCCTGAAGCATTAGTGGAGCATAGTTTATGTATTCATTGCATGTTTTCTGTGGCTGTTTTCTTTGAACATTGACAGAGATGAGTAGTGACAGCAGAGACTGTGGTCTGCCAAGCCCCAAACTTGACCACCCTTCTACCGAGAGGGTGTCAACCTCTACAGGACACACATGGCGGAGCTGCTGTGGGGTTTGCTCTGTTTCTGTGCACCCCTCTCGTTTTCCATTCACATTAGACTTTACTGTGACAATGCTTCATTGTTTAAAGCCAGAGATTCTATTAGATTAGTAAAAATCAATAACTAAAACTTTTTATTACACAGCCATTCAGATTTTCTTTTAGATCACATGCTTAGGTCAGTTTTCATGAATAAAATGCATATGAAGGTTTTAAACAAATGCTTGCATATCTTTAGAAAAGAAGAGAAAGCCTTTTCCTATAAAATTTTACCAGGTTGATATTATCACAATGACAGATTTTAGCATACATTGTAATTTTCCTTCTTTGAAGATAGTAAATATGTTTGTACCCACCTCATCCATTGTTTTTAGACAATGGATTAAGAAAAATGTAAACTATTATTCCTCCATTTGGTTGCTCTTTTGACTGTAAGATTTGCATGTTTGCATACCAAAAATTAAATGGTAACTTTATTTAGTACAGAGAGTCTGGATACTGGATTCAAACAGTTCTAGATTTAAATTTAGTGACAGTTATTTTTTTTTTGCTGCTTACCCTGTAGGTCACCGTTGGTGCTGGGCTCTGCTGCGTGGGGATTCTGCCAGTCTCTAGGTGTCACTCATGTAGCTGCTGTAGTAGACCTTGTTGGCTTTTTACCTTTGTATTGAAAATTTTTTACTCATGACACTTAGGCATTTTAAAATCTCTAATTTGATATATTTTTCTAAAAATATTAAAGCATAGTTTATTTTTTTCAAATTACAGATCACTTTACATTTTAAAGGGGACATTAAATAAAGTCTTGCTTAACCAACCTGCAAACTTCATTGTTACAGACATGCATTATAATTTCTTCAGTTTAAGATTTATGAATCTATTTATTTTGGAATTTAATGTCTTTTGAGGAAGAGTGAAATACTTTGAAAATTTGAGAGGAAACTTTCAGTGTGTTTGTGTGTGGGGGGTACTGGAGAGTGACCCCTTTGCACTAAGCTAGTTCTCCAGCCTTGTGGTATATAAATATCAAGACAGGGTCTTACTAAGTTGCTAAATTGTCCAGGCTGGTCTTGAACCTCAGATCATCTTGCTTTAGCTGCCCAGAGTGCTGGAATTACTGGCATATCCCACCTCGCCTGACTGTGGCCTGTATTTTTAATAGACTTTTTTGAGTGCCTAGACAGTTATAACGAAGGAACAAATACCTGCATTAAGGAGGGGTAGACAGTCTGGTATTTATACAACAGTCTAGAATAGAATTAAGTTGGGTGATTAAGCAATCTTGGCAAGCAGTGTCTTCTTAGTCTTTCTGATTCTAGTTCTGTAACATTTTTTCAGATTCATAGCCACTTAAGATCTGATCATCTGACCTGGAAAAGTTAGAGTATTTAAATATTCTGCTTTCTTTTCCTCTTCCTCATCTTTTTTTGTCTTTGACTTTTTTTTTTTTTTGTCTTTTTGAGACAGGGTTTGTTCTGCTTAGCCTTGGACTTACTTTATAGCCCAGGCTGGCCTTGAACTCTTCTTACCTCAGCCTCCTGAGTGCTGAGATTTTTAGGTGTGTGCTACCACGCCTGGCCTTGTCTTTGACATTTTAATGTAGAGAGCTCCAATAAATCAGGAATAAACCTGTTACTGCTTTGGTCAGAAAAATGATTGATAGAATATAATTTTTCCTTTTTTCTGTTTCATTCAGACTTAACTGCATACTTTCAGATCATACAGTGGAAGGGTAAGAGAGGGAGGGACATCGTTAAGGATAAGGAACGATCATAAGGAGATAGTGAGGGGTCAGGGAGAAAGAAGATAGATGTACAATTTTTGTTTTCCTCATTTATTTTAACTGTGTTCTCTTCTGTATTACATAAGCTCTAATTTGTTATATAAGAGAGAAAATGAGTAACCTTTGCACCAAATAAAATGGGGGAAATATTTCTATCATCAGTCCAGTGAACTGTAAAACAGTTAATTGTGCGGCCTAATCTTTAAAGAATGTTCCTGCTTTGTGAGCTTTGCTGTCTGCTGCTTGCTAAGTTTCTAGTTGTAGTAGAGACTATCCTGCATTTAGTAATGAGGAGTGTTGGTAATTAGAGGTTACTATCCGAGCCTGTGTATTTTGTTTCAGCTAGATGTTCTGTGGGGATTTGTAGGTATGTGTGTTTTATTTAGGGTATACATATATTTTTCCATTGGAAATTTTATTTAGTTGTATTTATATTCTTTTTTCCAAAGACCTTTATTTTGAGAATGTGATTATGATTGTTTTTAAGGTGCTGTTTTCTACAGTGGAGTTTTTAGTGTAGTTGTAAAGTTTGCATACATTTCTAGATCTGAAGTGGGTGAGGTTAATTATTATATCAGATGTATTAAAATAACTCTTAGTCTTGTAAACATTTCAAGGCAAGTTAAGATTCAGCTGGTTATTGCTCAATATCCGTTCTTAGAAATGAAAAACAAAGTAGTATGTCAGGATGTATTCTTTTTTTTAGACTTCATTCTAAAGTGGCCAAAGAACATCATGAAAAGTAGTTATCTCGATCCTTGAAGAAGTCCCTTTTGAAAATACCTATGGTAAAACTGAGAAATCCCAGTTTAGATCTGGTGGTGCCTGGCTCCCCCTGTACCCTGATCTCCTGTGCTGCCTTTTGCTGATTCTATACTCACTGCATGGCTTTTTGCAGATATGCTAAGCTCCTTTCAGCGTGGGCCCCTCCATCTGGAATGTGCATCCACACAGGCTGGTTCTTGTCATTCTGAGCTCACCATCATAATCACCTTCTCAGATCAGCCCTTCATGATCGCGCCGCGTAACCTTCTACTCCAGCATTCCTCTTGCATCTTCTTTTTATGCTACCTGGTAGTTTCTTCTTTTCCTTGGTTGTTTATTTTCTGGGTTTCCGCACTAGAGCAGCAATTTCCCCACTAGGGAGTCTTTTACTGCTGTATCCTCAGTGCCATGTTAGACTTGAAGAAGGTGCTTCAGAAAAGTTTGCATATACCAATGTGAACATTTTCATCTTTTTTTGTGTGTGCTACAAAGACCATTTGAATTTACTGTTTAAATTTTAAAGAGATATTTGCAGTTTTTTTTCAAAGGTTATTTTTTTCAGATGACTAGAGAAGTGTGACTAATTAAGAGAAAGAAGGCAAAACAACAGGGTCCTCTAATAATTCTCCAACAGCCTACATTTGCCTTGTAACAGACACAACCCTCTAATCTCTGGAGAGGGGAGAGGAACTGAAGGATGAGTTGATCACTGGTGACCAGTAATGTAATCAACCATGCCTACATAATGAAATCTCCAGAACAAAAAACAAAAACCCAAAAAAGACAGGGTTTAGAGAGCTTCCTGGTTGTCAGACAGACGGAGGTCCCTGGAAGGTAGCACTCCAGAACATGGTAACAGGGCTTCTGCTACTTTCTTTGCTTGATCCCTGGCTTTTGTCTGATCTTTGATAATACATTTTCTAAGAACTGAGTAAATGTAAGTAAAGTTCTTCCCATAGTTCTGTGGGCTACTCTGGCAGATTGACCGTACCAATGGAGGTAGTAATGGCAACTGATTTGTGCTTGCAATTGGCATATCTTAGTCCATTTTCTGTTGCCATAGCAGCATATGACTTGGTAGTTAATAAAGGAAGAAGTTTATTTTGGCTCACAGTTCTGGAAGCATCTGGTCTACTTCTGATGAGAGCACTGCAGAAAGCAAGAGAGCAAATAAACGTGACAGAGAGGCACAACATGAGGGCCAGCCTCCCTTTAAAACAGCCAGCTCTCCTGGTAACTGAGGCAGCCCTGCCACAGGTCTTAAATCTCTCAAAGAGCAGGTCACCTCTTAAAGGTTCCTCTGTTACCCCGAGGAACAGGTTTCAACTATGCATTTTAGAGTGAACAGACCAATCTGGGCCAGAGCAGCAGTCTTGAAGTGGAAGGCAAAATAAACGTTTGACTTTTTTCTCTTTCTTTCTTTCTTTCTTTCTTTCTTTCTTTCTGTTTTGTTAATTTTTAAAAATTTTTTTAAATTTTTATTTGTTTATTTTTTTGGTGCTGGGGATTGAACTCATGACCTTGCGCTTCCAAGGCAAGTGCTTATGCCGCTGAGCTTAATCTCCAGCCCTTATTAATTTTTAAAGTAATTTTAGTATTTTCAAGGAGGAGCATCACCAGTGCATTCTAGATTTGGACTTTAATATCTGTAGGCACAGTGCTAAGACCTTTCATATGCATTAATTCTTTGATTTTATACAGATGGGTTTTCTGTTGTTATCCTTGCTTTGTGGTTGAGGGACCTGAGGCTCAGAAAGTACAAATGAGTTCTACTAACACACAGCAGGTAAGTAGCAGAGCTAGAATCTAATCCAAAATAGATTATTTTACCACTATTACAGTGCTTTCTGAGGGGTTTGTGAGATTTGTAGAATAGTGAAGAAAGGCTTGAGATGTGGATATGTAGTTAAGGGCCAATAAAGATCTTTTATTGACTAGAATTAAGATCTTTTTTGCAGTTAGCCAGTTGCAGTCATAGAGATGTTTTTTGTCTGAATGTGGAGTGTTAACTGGGGAACTATGTTCTAGTAAATGTGTGTTCCAGATCTGACCTAGTTAACAATTTATTTTAAGAGAAAGAAGATTCATGAAATAGATTTAGATTGTGGTCCTTAAAGTGGGTATGAATCTAGTGATTACCAAATGACTTATTTAAAATCAGGTTTATAGTTTCAAAACAGACATAGCACAGACTCAAATTAGATGGGTACTGGAGAGACAGGCAGTAACCTAATAACAGGTAAATGCAGACTCTAATGACAGAAACTGTTAAGCACTTTGAAGAAAAGGACAGTGGCACAGGGTAGAATGGACAGGGCTTCCTAGATATAGAGGTCTGTGAAGACTTCCTTGAGGAGGAAGTCTGAGAATAACCTGAATAACGTTTGAGAATAACCTGAATGAAAGTGAGTAAAGAACCCTGCAAGGCACAGGGGAGAGGGCAGCAAAGGCAGGAATTTGCTTAGGGCTCTTGGGAAACAGGAGTGATGGTAACAGTGGGAGCGGGAGCAGGCACAGATGAAGCCACAGAGGCTGGGTGGGGGTGAGGGTGTCACAGGACAGCTCTTGTCCACTGGGACACACAGATCCTGTCTCCGAGTGCAGAGAGCTCCTTGCATGGCTTCGGCATCACAGGTTCCCCTCCTGTTTATTTACTTCGCTGTCCTATTTCTAGAAAGAATGGGCTTGCTTTGTTAACCAAAGGGCAGCCTGAGTTCTACCCCAGATTTCCTCTGAAGACAGTGAATGAGTAGAATGGAGTCTGTGCAGAGTCTCTGAGTCTAGCCACATGAATCTTTTGTGTTAGTGCATGTGATTTTTTTTGGGGGGGAGGATCATTGTTTTAAAAATAATGCATTGTAGAGAACGACCTTATAGAGAGCCCTTCCCAGTCCTTGCCACAGTCCAGGAAGTTTGTGTTTGTAATGCCATAGAAAAGTTATTGGAATTCTGGGGCCAGGGATTTAACTCAGCGGCATAAGCGTCTGTCTGGCAAGCGCGAGGTCGTGAGTTCAATCCCTGGCACCCAAAAAAATTATTTAAAAAAAAAAACCCTTGCTGACAAAAGTTATTGGAATTCTAGTGAGTTAATTCCAGTCTATCACTTCCAGTGCAGCCCATGGCAAGAAGACCCTAAGGCATATTTGTAGTTGTGGAATTTGTAGTCAAGGGACCCTAAGTCTGGCTAGGGTGATGGCTAACTGGAACAAAGGCCTCAACTCAGGGCCAAACCTGGGCTTTATCAATTCTCAGGAGGGCAGTAGGTTGGGGCTGAGTGACTGTGAGAGCGGCGGGAAGCATGGGAAGCACGTGAGTACCGAGCTGGGCTAGGTATTTGGCCTGAAATCACCCCAGTAATACGCAGGGAGAACCAGTAATCTGCGTAACACTATTTGAGGTAGTATCTAATGTTTTGGAGTTGGCGCTTCAGCTCTGATATGTAATTTTTATGCCCTGGAAGTCATAACCTCTTATCTTGAGACTCAGTCCTGGCTGACAGTGTGGAACATGGCTCTCTTGCCCGCCCAGATTACATATGTTTTTTGGGAGCCTTGCTCTAAATATTACACGTCAGCACTTGGCTAGACCAATTTGCATCACTTTAAAGCCAATTGAAGGGATAAGGAAAAGGCCTACCCAGCTCTGAATATATCAATACATGGAAATAGGCCAGGCTTAACCAAGATGAAGATAATTGCACTTCTTTCAAGGCGAGTTCTCCAGGTGGTCCCCCACATGACCTTACATATTTTAAAGTTCGAATGTAGGCCTAATGTTTTAAATCAAAATATTAGGAAATGGATTTCTTATTGAAGTTCATAACAAAATTTTTTTTTTATTGGTACCAGAGATCAAACTCATGACCACGCACTTGCAAGGCAGGCGCTTATGCCGCTGAGCTAAATCCCCAGCCCGTAACAAAATTTTTAACTGGCAGCTCGATGTAAAATTATAGCAGTTAACACCTTCTGATAAACACTCGTATTGGATTCCCATAAACCAATTTTCTTGAATATGCGCTTTTGGAGGAAGTATAAATTATTCCCATGCTATTGTGGAAGGTAGAAAATGGTTTAACAAAAAACACAACACCCTGAACTTGGCAGACGCACTGTCCTTGGTAATGTGAGGAATGTTGGTACCAGTGTGGATATTGTAGAGAATGCGGAGAAGTTCCATGCTTTGTCTCCCAACGGAGTTTCATTTACAGTCTAGCTCAATATTTAATGCGTATTTGCCTCTGTTAGTGTTTAATCAGTTTGTTTTTTATCCACTAAATCCAGATAATTTGACTTTCCACTGATAAAATATTTACTTGTTATAACAGGCAGGGTGCTAAACTTGGAAATTAAGAGTACTGAGTTAAATTTAAAATTTGTTGAAAAGTATTCATCATGATGTAGTCTATTTAATGTCTTGGCAGTGCCTCTGTCTCTTCTCATTTAGCATGCGAGGAGACAGACTGGCAGCAGTTGTAAGCTGAAACCTGGTTGTATGCAGAATGAGACTGGTCTGGTCGGGGTATTAAAATGGAGAAAATTTGAAAGTGTTACTGTGTGTGTGCATTTCCCTAAATGAAAGTGTGACACACGTTTGCTTTAAATAGAATTTTAGATTCTGTTCTTTAAGGCTGTTATAACTTTGTGATAGATGATCATAAGGCTGAAACTGGTTTTAAATATTGTTTTGTAGAATAATCAAATTTGTCTTTACCAGTGCTGTCATTATGTCACACAGGTTGTTCTGCTATAGTAAACATGTTTTACAACATGTTTGAGTCATTTTCCCTAGTAGACCTGAAACCTATTACTCAGAGGAGAAGCATGCCTTTACAATATATTCTTAGCTGCTGCTTCCTATCAGTCAGCTGTCAAGTCCTATGGAATCTAAAATAGAGCCCGCCAATGGGAGCCCGGCAGCACGCACACTGTTTACTGGACAGCTTGGATGGGGCCAGTTTTATCGCGCAGCAGCGTCTGTGCTCAGTGCCGAGGCAGCAGGATGCAGAGCACTGTTCACGTTTCCAGTGGCTTCCCTGAAAGGGACAGCTTTTGAGAGACAGCTTCTAAAGAATAAGAAATAGGAGGCGTTACAGTACCTGACTTGGGGCTGCCCTCAAGTGCTGCACAGCGAAGGAAAATACTTCCCAAGCGTTATGAAGGCGGAGAAAGATCCCGAAGAAGAAGAAAGTATCGTTAGAGATCCAAGCTAAGTGTAGCACAGCATGTGAGGGACGAGTCTCTCTTCAGGAGTTGTCTGAGGGCTTGCTTTGTGAGCTGCTGCAGAGATTTGTAACTTAATGCGGAGTCGTTTGCTGTTAGAAGCAAGAAACGAAATCCTGCCTATGATGAACTGTTGGTTGTCTTGTGCTCCTAAGAACAGAGTAGGTAACCCAGTAGTCCAGGGTAACTAAAGATTCTGGGTTAGGCCTTCTGAACTGTGTTTAAAAATGTACTGTTTCATTGATTTTGGGATTTTATATTGTTATTTTCTTCCTGACTTGCCATTGTGATAGAAAACAAAAGGTATGTGTTTTTCTGGGTTTAAAAAGCACAGGGCAGAATGTTAATAACTGTGCAGTTAACTGACATTGGACCACAACTGAAAGTGGTGTTTGATGAAGTAGAACTGAAAATCACTTGGTAATAGGAATCTTTAACCCCATTTATTTTTTTTTTAAAAAGCCTATCCTTGGATTTTTATGAATGTATAGTGATTTAAATACTTCTTTTCCGTCAGCCAGTTCTTGGGAATAAAGACTGTTTTACTTGTAAGGATAAACTAATCAATTTAGGGCAAGTATTTGTGTGCTAAACATGACTTAATCCTTTAGGTATTTGAAAGTGCAGTGCCTCTTAGATTTAATTCCCCTACCACTCTTCAAACCAGAGCAGTAACTGTTTTGTTCTAATGCTAAAGAAAGGTGATATCTCAAATGTAGTTTAGAGTTTGAGCCAATAAATACCTGTAAGTGGCTGTTTGAATTTTTGAAGTTAGGAGGAAGAGATTCAAGTTTCTGGCTTCAGAATGGTTTGAATATATTTTCTCCAAACAAAGCTAAATATAACCTTGGTACAATTAAAGTATATATTTGTGTGATGCATTCTTCTGTTTAAAAGAAAAAAAACCTTATATTTGATCTTTTAAACATGTGCAGTTTTTTGTTAAAATTAAAAACCTTTACTTATAAAAGCAAAATTTATTGAATGTAAATTGAAAATTATCTATATTCCTATTTTAGGATGTCTTCCTAATACTTGGTTGTCTTAATTTTTTTCTGTGTAGAGGTTTCTTTATATCTTAATATGTAAGCATAATGAATTGCTTTATGTATTGCGTATATGTATTTTGCCTCAATAAATATATTTTTAACAGTATCTCTTAAATAAGTAGAGGAAAAATATAGTTTCTTAAAATATACACAGAACTCCACTGCCTGTGGGAGACCTGTCTGTAAGCAAAGCCAAATCTGAAAGTCTGAGTTAGGGGATAGGAAAAGCACACTGTTTGGGGAACCATAGAAGTCCAAGTGGAGCTTGGCTACCTAAGTCATGTCGTGTCCCCCAGAGTTTGACTTTTTCATTGTTAAGTGGAGATGATAATTTTAGTACCCTGGGATTATTTGAGTCATTTCTGCTTGGCTCAAGGTAGATGGTCAGTAATTTTTAATTCTCTTCTTTGCCCTGAAGGCAAAGAGAATACTTCTTGTGCTTTGGGAAGGTTGTGTAACTCTGCTGTTCTGGTGAATTTAGCACAACAAGGAGAACATTTGGAATGCAACTGGAAAATGAATGATGTACTGCGCAGTACTGCTTTCCTTTCCTTTTTCCTTCCTCTAGAACATCTCACTAACAACACAGTATGCCCATTTCCTTTTGTAGCATGCAGCCGATTGGAATAAATATGATGACCGATTGATGAAAGCTGCAGAAAGAGGGGATGTGGAAAAAGTGTCCTCCATCCTTGCTAAGAAGGGAGTCAACCCAGGCAAGCTAGACGTGGAAGGCAGATCTGCGTAAGTGTTCCCTGGGGCCAGGGCATATCTGAAGGGTTTTGGGATGCAGGTGAATCTTGTGAATTGTCACTATTAATTTTTTGTTGTTGTTGTTAGAAAGTCTTTATTTACCAGAATTCACACTAGTAAGCTTTTCTTTCTTTCTCCCTCTCCCTCTCCCTTCTTTTCTTTCCTTCTCTCTCTCTCTCTCTCTTTCTTTCCTTTTTTTTTTTTTTTTTTGTCTTTTCTTTTGAGACAGGGTCTCACCGTGTACTCCAGGCTGGCCTGGACTCACTATGTAGCACAGGCTGGCCTCAGACTTGTGGTGATACTCCTGGCTCAGCTTCCCAAGTGCTGGGACTTCAGACGCTGCTAAACTTTTCAAACTGATAATTATTCTGTTTTAATGATGTCTAAGAGAGAACACCAGAATCCTCTCCAGTGATCTTGCTGTTTAGGTCCTATGGTAAATCACAGCCTATGGTTATGTGGTCCATTTTCATTGCTCTTCAAAACAGCCATGTAAAAGTAGAAAAAAGTTTACAATGGTTATTAATCATTTGTTTTAATCTCATGAAAAATCACATGTGAACTCAGCTTTCTGTCTTTGAGGAGTTTTGTTAACTTACATCCCCCAACCCTCCTTTTCTTACTTGGGTCATTAATTTAGCAGAGAATTTTGATGGCACAAAAGAGGCAGAATGAGTAGTGTGGCTTAGGGAGACATGGGTAATTGATTCCACCCTTTAGTTTTCATGTTCTGAGGGGGACTACTTGTTTTTATGTTTATGAATGTATATGCTGCCCCTCTTCTCCATCTTTAAATCATTCCTCTTCCTTTCCAGAGTGGGGAGCATTTGAGTTAAACGTTAGATCTAGATCTAAAATCTGTTAGCAGTTAATGCCTTATCTGGGAACTCTTCCAAAGTTGGAGATAAAAAGTTTCATTTCCAAAATTCCTCAGTCTTATACTTGTATGAGCTTATTCATAGGATTATAACTGGAAACCAGATACTAAATATAGAACTGAATATTAGGAAGTGAATAATTAATGTTTCATGTAGGTCACTGCCTTGGAATGCTTAGATATTTAAATATAGTAAAGATAGTGAAGCGTGATCATAAATCAGTTTTTAAAACAATTAAGTTTTAAAAGTTTTAAGTGTGTAGTGTTTCAGTTTTATCAAGTGGTAATTTTATAGCTACAGAAACATTGGTTATTTTGAGTTCTGCCCCTATTTTTTCTAAATTTGAAGGTGTTTATAGGGCTCCGTACAAACAGTGGCAATTTAGTATCTATGAGTGATATTTTTTCCAGTTTTTTCTTTCCTAAGTGTTAAGATGTTAAAAGATGAAGATCTTTCTTGGTATGAAATTCTTTGGTGAAACTATTTCTTCATATTTTCATGCTATTTATCTATACTTTTAGTGTTTTGAATGAATTTTTGTTTGAGATTTTGTGTGACATTTATGATCTAAGATTCGTACTAGAAGAATCTTAAAAATGCAGTATCTTTTTGGTGCCCTACATTGAAAGGTTCACCCAGGATCCCTGCTACCAGTTGCCGAGTTGCAGATTCCAATTTTTTATTTCCTTCCTGTTCAAAGTAGTATTCAGCCTGTCAACTGCTGTTTCTAGAATCAGCAAATGCTTATAGGGAAAAAGGGGTCCCACATACAAACCTCACCTCTTTGGACTTCTGCCTTTGATTGCATCCTGGCCTAGTGGTTTCCGTTGTTCTTAGCTCACTGAGTCCTTCAAGCAGATGCTTATATTGTGTTGTCCTCAGAGGTAGTGATTGCCCAAATTGCCTGTCTCTTCTATTGTGGAAGCAGGAGTCCATGCCTTGTTTTTAAAAAAGAAAACTTAGAGTTAAATTTCAAAAGAGTGTTTCTATGCATCAGTTTTTCATAGTTCCTTCACAACTTCACATATATTTTAATGATTACTATATCATTTTTATGAAGCACATCTACTGTTTATAGCATGCCAGCATAACAGTGTAGATTTGTTATGGTTTCTGTCTTTTAGTATGTTGTCTGTATTATGTCAATTTTGAAGAAAGAGGTCTTCCAAATTTTGTTAGTAAAGAAGTGAATACAAGCAAGCAAATGTAAGTGGTTACCTCGAAGATGGTTCAGAGGCTAGTACTTTTGTGTGAAGTGAATTAGTGTTTCTAAAAAGGTTCCAGTGGTTCATTAAATACTGTAACTTACTATGTCAATGTTGTAGAGATTAAATGATCAGCATTAAGTTAATTTTTCTACTGAAAAAAGAACTAATCTGACTCTTAAGAACCCTCTGCTTTCTTTGTGAGAAACACCTTTTTCCCTGTAATTTAAGGTGTATACAAACCTGCCTTACTTAGGAATATTTGGTCTATAGTTTGCACTTTATCTGGTACAATACAAATGGGGATCACATGACTCAATGTCATAATATTTGAAAATGAATTTGCAAGCTGTCTTCAGATTTTGTCTCAAAGCATTTAGTTCATGTATTTAATGCACCACATTTGCCTGAAACTTGGTTCTGAGAACAGAATAGAAAACAAAACAAAAATCTCTGCTTTTATTGAGTCTACAGTCAAGTAGGAAGAGACTAATGGACCACACAGAAAATGAACTTAGAATTTATATAATAAAAACGTTAAGTTCTGTATAGAATAATAAAGGCAGGGGCAAGAGATGGGAGTTACAAGGTTTTTGGGATTGAGGGGACATAGTAGTTTCCAGCGCTGTGGCCAGGGAGACCTCTGGAGTGAGTGTGATGTGGAATGTACCTGTGTCCATGTACCTGGTCAAACACATTCATGTCCTTTGTCTCCTGGCATCTGCAGGGTGGTGGTTGTACTTGTTTATCCTCTCAGTTCTGTTTTAACCTGAGTTCATTATCCTTTGCCAATAATTCCCAGTGTGTTTACCAGTTTGAATGCGGTCAGTTCCTACCCAGTTTCCGTAAATGTTGATTAATAAAGTATTAGGTGAGCAAAAAAATACTGGAATAGGCCAATCATGCAAGTCTATAAGCAAGTGGATAAATTCAGTGGAGTCATTGGTCACTAGGAAGACCATTAGCTCTTTTGTTGCTTTTCAGGATGGTTTTGCTTGCTTTGGAGGCCGTTCTGTGTCAGGGTTAGTTTGGTATGTCTAAAGGCAAAGGATAAATATTTTGACCTGTCTTGGGCCTCAGCATTACTCTGTAACTTCATTTGTTTTGTCAGTGTCAATGTATTTGAAAGTAAACAAAATAATCTAATAGGAAATTTTTGGTATGCTTTTATTAAAGTCCAAGAATCAGTGCTTTGCTATTGAAATAATAGAGTTAACAATATTATAAATTTTTCTCTTATCAAGGCTATTTCACTGGATCTTAGGAGGTATTTCTAGAATGCGTGGTCCTTTTATGAAATTGGATTTTGGAGCATTTCAAATTTCAGATTTATGGATTAGAGATGCTCAACCTATGTCGGTGTCCTAACATAGTCTTTAAAGTGTGTGTGTGTTTGTGTGTGTCAAAAAATGACATTAGTGTAATGAATATGTTTGGTGGCTTTCATGGCATAACAAATATTTTATTTTTGTTTAGCTTTCATGTTGTGGCCTCAAAGGGGAATCTTGAGTGTTTGAATGCCATCCTCATACATGGAATTGATATTACAACCAGCGACTCTGTAGGTATGTTTACCTCGATAGTCATTGACTAAACATAAAGAGATTACAGATGTTGTCCACTGCTAACATTCTTTTCTCTTTTTTTGTGGTGCTAGGGATTGAACCCGTGGCCTTGCACTTGCTAGGCAAGCACTGTACTACTGAACTACATTCTCACACATCTAATATTTCTAATCAGACTTAAATGTGATTTCAGAAGAAAAGTCCTTACTTTCATGCACTTATATAGTTGAGAAGATGCTTATTTCTGTGGTGTCATTGAGAAAAGAACTAGGAGAAAGGATTACTGTACTGATGAGCAGTTGGAGACCTCCCAGCCAGTACTGGTCTTAATTGTGTTACAGGATTCTAAAGTGTCAGATTTTGAAGAATCTTTAGTGACCACTTGGTTTATATTCATATATTCATGATGGAGTGAAATCATGTAGCATTTGGCATTAGGGTGGACATTTTTTGTGGTGGAGAATTAACTGTCTGAAAACATTGATACCTTCACAAGGGTAGGAGCAAGGATAGCTGGTATTTATAGAACATATGTGTGACTGCTGCACTCACCACCTCACGTTTCATATGCTTCACCTGTGTTCTGTCAAATATAGAATTTCCTTAACAATGTTAATACTTTATCCTATGATTGCATATATGGGGCAATAAACTACCATCAATCAGCATTGTATTTAGAAATGGAAGAGAAAAAGGGAAGTGTAGAGATCACAGTGAGTCAGTGAGGAAAATCTTTATCTAAAGTTACATCAAACTCTAAATTAAAGACCAAACTCTTGTCTAGAAGGAAAAAGGGAATGCATTTATTGCTTAAATATCAATGGAAAGAGTAAGTTGTTTTAGAAAATTTAGTTTGCTACCCCTCTTTGGAAGTCCTTAGACTACTTATTTATTTTGCGGATTCCATTTGGAATGTATATCTTCTTTGTTTTTGTCTGTGTTCTTTCTGTTCTGGACATTTTTACCTCATGAGTAATTTAGTGACTTTTGCTCTCTCCCTTGTAGATCAAATTTAAATGCTTTCCCAAATCATCAGATATTATTTCATATACAGCATCTCAACATATCCTGCTTTACTCTTCCTCTCTTTGGTTTATGCTACTATTTAGCTATATTTTGATTTAACTTGTTTATTGTCTTGTCACTAGAGTTGTCCTCTTTTGAGGACCAGAAGCTTTCTTAGTTGCTGAGGCATCTATTATAATCTAGCTGTGGATATTTGATAGAAAATATTTAGGTAAATTACTCTACATCCTATATTATGTAGAAGTGTCTTTAAAATGAGAAGTTACTCTTGTATCCTAACTCTCCTCCCCAGCACCCCACCACCTTTGGAATGTTCCTTAAAATTCCATGTTTGAGATTTGATGTTTTCTTGATTTTTTTTTGTTGCCATATCTGAAATGTCTGGATTTAGTATGTCCTTAGCCCTGATCTGACATTTTTACGTGACTTTAGTTTCTGTGGCATTTTGTTGAACAGCAGAGACTGTTAGCACTGTGCCTAACTCTGCTGTCCACATTTTGCTCTGTCAGCTGGTTCAGCCACTTTTCAAAATGTAGAATGTTTCTAAGAAACTTGTCCATGAACTGTGGCAGATTGAAATTTGAAATGATCACGTGACTGACGTGGACTGAGAGAATGTTTAGATGTAGTTGAATATGTTTTCTTTGGTCCTGTTTAAAGACCTATGGTTCAAGAATCTACTTAATCAGCTACCCAGAAGCCACGGGACCCAGGAAAAGTGACCCACATATCTAAACTCATACATAACCAAGTGAGGCTTGAAAGACAACTTAGTTATACATACTAGATAATCAGAATATAAATCACTTATTTGTAGTAGAAAAGTATAATTGTAAATCAAATTATACTTGGAGAAAGTGACAGATTAAGGGGAAGTGCAGGGTAGAAGTTAGACTAGCCTAGTAAACCCTGGTGGTATCTTTCACCATTTAAGAGAGGTGATCAAATGCTACAATGAATATTTACATTTATTACAGTAAAAGAACATTGCTACAAGTTGCCCTCTTACTCCCTCTTTCTATGAACCACTTATCCAGTAGTTCTTGCCACTTTGGGAAGCTGTTCTGGAAGTGTTCTGTGAGTGTCTTGTGCTATTATAGCTACCTGATGTCCTGAACTGATTTGAAACATTTACTTGTCACGGTCATTTTGACTTTGAGGAAGAGCCAGAAGTCACGTGGTGCCACCTCCAGTGAAAAAGGTGGATGAGAACATGCTGTCATATTTTTATGAGTCTAGCTTTCCATTGGATGACACTCGGCAGCAGCATTCACTGCACTTTTTAGTCAGACCTCATAAAGATATTCACAAAAGAGGACTTCTGGAGCTGCTTCAGAAAATGGCAAGAATGGTGGGACAAGTGTGTTTGAAGAAGGAGGGAATATTTCTAGAGGAATTAATGGCAGTGTGTCTTTAACTGTAATAATTTTTAAAAACATTGTCTCTCTATGTGTAAAGAAAAACAATTGGAAGAATATGTGGAGGTAGGCTATTCTTTGCAAGTTTTCCTTTTTGAGAATTTAATTGGCATTTCCCAAAGTCTGGTAACCTCTTTTCTGTGACTTCTGCGTTTCCTTTAAGATTGCACATTGTATTTGTACAAGTTGTCTGATTTTTTGAGACAAGTCTCACAATGAATTTTGAATTTTAGCTGCAGTGTAAAATTAAGGAAAACTTTTAAACTTGTTTCCCCATTCCCAGTACCCATGCTGCATATTTGGAAATGTTATGTGAAATCTCCCTTCTCTTTCTCATCCTTTCCCGTCTCTTTGCTGTACCAGTATTTAACCACCAACTTCGTCTCATGCACTACTGAGATGCTGGAGATAAATGGTGAATAAGACAGTCCCTGATCTTTATGGATCTGTATGATTATTTTTTTTCCCACCTTCATTGCTTTGGTGTGTATGTCATCTCCTATTAAAATATCAAACTAGTGAAACATTTTAGAAACTGAAAGCCTGCTTACAAATTAAGTATCTTGTCAAGTAATTTTAAAACAAAGAGTAATATTTTGTGAAAATTCATGGATGAAGAAAATAATTCTTCATATATATTTTAAATTGTTTCTTTTACAGGGAGAAATGCACTTCACCTGGCTGCTAAGTATGGACATGCATTGTGCCTACAAAAGCTTTTGCAGGTAGTAGAAGTGGTTAAAACTTTAGTTTTATTATTTTGACAGCAAATAGTAATTGTATTTTTAATGTCTTCTGGAATTTGGGATCAAAGAAAATGGTGGGCTGCATAGCTTACATAGTAGTTTTTCCATCATTTGTAAAAGAATGTGGACAATAAAGAACAAAAACTCTAGGGAAGTGCATTGCATAGCTCCATGAATTAAAAATAAACAACAAAGACTTGACCTTCCTGTTGACATTAGCTAGAGATTGGAATTTTCTGTTGTCTACAATATGGTGTAAGATAAAGTAATACAGCATGATTTAGATGTTTCTATACCTATGTAAGTTAGACTACATAATATTAGCATAATTAGCTAAATTTTTAATCAGGAAATCACAAAGTTTTGTGAATCAATTGGCTGATTTAAGGTTTCAGTCAAGGGCTACAGGTATACATTTCCCACCAAGTTTCATGGCAACACCGATTTGTTCTTCTAATTCAGTGATTTGTTTAACTCTTGCCGAAGGAAAAAAAACCTCCAAACAATAACATATTTTCAATATCCCATGCAATTGTAATGGACCATATGTTTCCTGTTTGGTGAAATACTGTTAAATTTACACTTATATTATGTTTTTATATTTGTTTTGTGTCAAAATATTTAGTAGATTGTCTGAAAGTCTTTAGTTTTTTTGATAAGTGGGATAATTTAAGATTAAATAACAGCTGTTCCTTTGAGTCTGGATATTGAATTTTAAAATAAGATTCTCCTAGATCACCAAATTTCTGTGCTTTAACAGTACAATTGTCCCACTGAACATGTGGACCTGCATGGAAGGACTGCACTTCATGATGCAGGTAAGCAAAAGTTTCACTTGGACTCCAATACTTGTTAAAATGTGTCACCATTAAAATTCATCTAAGGTTTTAATATGTATATATTTGTATAATTCATGAAGAAATAATATTAATCACTTTATGTACTTCTCTTTGAAACTTATTAGCATGTGTAGCTTAGAAAGATTCACTCAGTCAATATTAACAAGCCAGTCAGTTTGCTAAGATACTAAGGGCATAGGATGGATCAAGCATCTTCCTGCTGTCTTGGAGCTCAAAGAGGGGCAGGCAGAAAAGGAACAAGGGATGGAAGGAGGAAGGGAGAAAAAGAGAGAGAAGAAGGAAGGAGGAGGGGAAGAAGAGAGGAAGCCAGGGGGAAAGGGAAAGGAAGAGGGGTCAGGTGAAGGGGACAGACTATGTGTGTATTTGAAAACTGGTGGGAGAAATGGGAGGGAGGAAAGGCCTTTTCTCTTTCTAAAACTGTCTATGATTAGCATGTCTAAAACTAGTGTTTCTCATTTGTAAAATGAAGATCATTATACTATTGCAGTAAGTAGTTATAATTAAATCTTAAATAGTGTCTGACATATAGTAGATACTTAATTAGTAGTGGTAGTGGTTTTGCTTTAGAGGTGTCAGTGGTGAATTTTATATCATTATAATGTACTATCTTTTAAAAAAGGTTTTTACTAGTCATTTCACTAATTTTATTAATCATACTTGTGACCTAACTTATCTGCATTATTGTCTACAAAAAAAGTACACTGAAAAGAGTTTTAGGTATTTTTGGAATGTAAGATATCTGGACTCCTCTAAATCTGAAATTCCTAAAGTTTACTAGTTCAAGGAAAGAAGACATCCTATCTTCTCTTTCCATGTACAATCTATAGAATACTTGCATAAAGTTATCTGTATTAAAGATATAGTTAAAATTTCCTTCTCTCTGTGTGTGTGTGTTTTATAATACTGAAAATTTAAATTGAGAACTTTGTGCAGACTAGTTGAGCACTCTACCATTGAGCTACATTCCTAGTACTTTTTATTTTGAGACACAGTCTCACTAAGTTGCCTAGGCCAACTTGAACTTGTGATCCTCCTGTCTCAGCCTCCCAAGTAACTAAGATTATAGGCATGCTCGACTATGCCTGATTTTCCTTCATATTTTTGTACCTTAATGTTTGTATGGTTTCTTTTTTGTATTTTAGGTTCCTTTATAGTATTTTAACTTCTCATTCAATATATTTTCTTCCCTTTTATATACAGTGGTATTATTTACAAACTTTATTTTTATGTATATTATCATGACTTATATGATTTACTATCTTATTACCCATGTAGTTAAAACTGGCACAACTTGACTGATTGAAATCTTAACATTTGCTTAGTGCATGTATTAGTAGGAGGAAGACTTTTGTTGTTGTTCTAAAAGAGTTCCAGGATGAGCTTCTGTAGTTGAACCCTTGAGCCTTCCGGATATTTTTGTTGTCCCTGCTTCCCACACACAGAATCCAATGTCCTCTTCCCAAGGGAGAAAAGACACAAACCAATTCAATTTCTGCATCTAGCTTGAAGTCTAGGATTTCTCTACAATGTGCAGTGCTCTTTCGGGCTGTGAGGTGACTTCATGGTCCAGTGATCTGTAAATTTGAGGAGAAGATACCTGCTCTGCCTAGTATACAGTGAAGGAGTGCTGATGGGATAAGTGAGGTGAAGGTTTCCTTTCAGAAAGGGGAGAATAAGTAAGCGTAACAGCCACCCAGTAACAACAGGTAGCAAGTCCTGCCGAGAACAACATGCACACTTCAAGGCAGTGTCAGCCATGTCTAAAAACAGACTGTACATAGAAAATGTAACTTTGGTTTTTTATTTTCTGTGTTCACACTTAGGTTAATAGTATACTCTGGTCTTCTGTAAGGCTGACACTATCCCTTGATCCTAATAAATTACTTAGAAATTATAAAATGATTTTGTCTAATGCACTTTAAGATAGAAAGTTGATGCTTGCATTGCTAAACTGAGAGTGAGGATGTGAAGCTTGGCAGTGGAGAAATTGAAGCGCTTGTGTTTCCTTATGTGGACGTAGATAGACACCAGGTGTCCTCCTGCAGATGTTCATCACCTTTCATTCCCCTTTGTTTCTAAAGCCATGGCAGACTGTCCTTCCAGCATCCAGCTGCTCTGTGACCACGGAGCCTCCGTAAATGCCAAGGACATAGTAAGTCAGTCTGTGTTTATTCTGGGCTCAACTCATGTATTCTAACTGCTACATTTTGGGACATTTATTCTCTGAATGCTGATTTATTTTTCTTTTGTTTAGGATGGGCGGACACCACTTGTTCTCGCTACTCAGATGTGCCGGCCAACAATATGTCAACTGCTGATAGATAGAGGGGCAGATATCAACTCCAGAGACAAACAAAACAGGTAATTGTTTTGTCACGGCTGCTAGCTAGCAGCTGGGTGCACAGTGATTATGAAACTCCTCTGCTGTGACCTGGCCTTTCCTGCCCCAGCTCTCTCTTCCCTGGCCTACTCTTTCTTAGAATTAGCATCCACTTTTCTCCAGAGGCTGCAAGAAGGAAGGCAGGAAGTAGAGAAAGGGGATAAGATGAATCCTGAGAGAAAAGCAGTGATTTGGGTCAGAGAAATGAAGCAAAGAGGAACTGTATCCACTTTTTTTAAGCCTAAAAATCTGAAATAGAAAGTAAATATAGGAGAAGAATAACAAAGTTACAGCTACAGTGTATTTATTTCACTTGTGACTCTTTTTACATTTTTATTTTTATTGCTGCATGTTTGCAGTGCATAATGATTACATTCATTGTGGGGAGTTGATTCATGTATGTAGCACAGCTTAATTCTTTATGCATTCCTCTCCTGCCATCTCTTGGTCTCCTTCAAAACTTCTATTTTCTTGTTTCCTATTATCTGTCTTTTATTTTGCTTTTTAATTTATTATATTAAAATTTATTATAATTTTATTTATAATATTTTAATTTATTTAATTTATTTATACTTTGAGCTTCTCTTATAAGAGATACCATGAAATGTTTAAGCTTGTATGATTTATTGTGCGATTTTAACATTATGCTGTTGAGGTGCATCTCTTTTCTTACAAATGATTCAAATTTATCCTGATTTATGGCAGAGTAATATTCCTTAATAAAATTGAAGCTAAAAAAGTTATAAAGAAACATTACATTGAAGAACTGGTTCTTTGGAAGAACAAAATAGACAAATCCTTAGCCAGGTTCACCAAAAGAAGACCCACACCAATAGCAAAGGCAAAATCAGGGCTGGAGGTTTAGCTCAGTGGCACACATGCCTGCCTGGCAAGTGCAAGGTTATGAGTTTGATCCCTGGTACAAAAAAACAAAAAAACAAAAAAAAAAGAAAGAAAGAAAAGGCAAAATCATAGAGATGCCACCAAAACCCAGAAGATCATTAGTAACTATAATGGAAAATATGCTCTAGCAAACTGGGCAATCTTGAAGAAGTGAACAGATTCCTAGACACATGTGAATTGCAAAACCTGAGCCAAAAAGATACATATCTCTTGACTTTCAGCTAGCTCTTGGATGTCCTGAACTTGAGATGTGTCAGTTTAGATGACCTTGAGGTGTTTGTTTTTCTTTTCTTGTTTATCTCCTCTGAAAGTGAGTCTGCTCCTGTCCTGTAGTTTATTGGTCCTCCTGTATTTGAATGTCTGGTAGTTGGCCTGTTCTAGTAGTTTCTACCATAGTGCTTCTTTTCTCCTTCTGCAGATCTAGCGTATCTTAGTATTTTCTAGGTCATGACTATGATGTTTATGATCACAGTATTTCAGACAACAAATATCTGAAGTACATCCCTTCAGTTAGCTCAACTATAACTACATTTTATAATTACTAACAGAATATTCTCTTTTTACTTAATTTTGTTCTTTCAAACATATATCCTATTGTTTGTAGTTCATCAGAAGTAGACAAATATAATAAAATAGTCTTTTGATGTCAGGTTTTATAGCTCTAATTGATTTTGATGTTCAGACATCTGAAAGAAAATTCTTAAGCAACTAAAACATTAATGTGATTGAGAAAGTGACTTTTTTTCATATTACAGATAAAGCTGGTTTTTTGCAGCTAAAGCTGGTTCCAAGCATGACTAAGAAAATTTGACTTTAAAATCAGATTTTTGGATCAGAGGGAATGACTTTGTTGATCCACATAGAATGCCTTTTATTTTTAGATCTTACATTTTTAAAGCCTTTTTCCTTCATTGAAAGTCCACACACACACAAACACACACACACACATACACACATAAAACAATGAATTAGAGCAATATATATTGAAGAAACTAGATTAGCAGATGATTTTTTTTTTAATTTAAAAGAGAATAAAACAAAAGGGGGCAGTACAGAGCAGATCAGAACAGGACAACATAGGCAACACAGTACTTTACATTAAGTCAACTGGACATCAACAGTATCTAACACCATATCTCTTACTCTGCTATAGTTGAGCATAGTTTCAATTACAATAATATCAAACATAACACAATAGTATAAAG